>MJUU01050577.1:0-11294 GCA_002080025.1 Modiolus philippinarum | reverse complement strand
TATATATATATCCTCTGACACTGCTCTGCGGATGAGGAATTAATTCGAAATGACCATCCAGGGCCATTAATAGGTATGTATGATCACAATGTCGATGCATTTATCATGATGGATGGTTAAAGGTTCTTTTCCCCGAGAATTTCGGGCTCCCAGTAGACAATACTTTGCGTTGTCTCGACTATAAGATTAGAAATTTACCATAATTAGAATTATTGGAAAATGTCAGAGCTCCCTTTGAATTGCTCGTTCTTTAGACGGTTCTTTGGCTTTTGATTTGTGTGCCTAAACCAATGCCTCACCAAAGGTGACCTGTTGATAGTACCCATAACTAAGGAATTTCAAAGTCCAGAAATGGCCCGATGACTAGTGGATACTTTGAACATTCGAAAGACACCGAATATTTGTCCTAAGCTGGGTTTTTGCATTGGTACTCTGGGTTTTTGATATCACATAAATTCAAATGAAGCTAATTGTTTAAACAGAAAAAGAGGAAAATTGATGTTTGATTTGTAATTAAAAAGATCAGTTACTTAAGATCAGCTATTTACTTTTTTAAAAATCGTCAAAGCAACAAGAAGTTATCTTCTTTGAAGTAAGTGGGCAACCAAAGAGATTAGTCCAAAAAGCATAGCAAAATCAGCACTACAACGACAACAATTTTTAAAACAAAAAGAGAAAAATGATACACAAATATATGTACAACACTTGTACCCAAACAAAACTAAGGCTGAGACCAGGGTCATGAAATTTAGACTGCTAGTCTTCCTTTCCAAGACAACAGCTTCAAATCTAAGATTATGTATGATCCCCAAATCTCCTGTTTCTTATAAAACACGCGCCGTGTTGAACATTTCACGTACATTAGAAGTAAAATTCGGTAAACGTACAAGTAACAAATCAAACTGTCAAAGGGGAAGGTCTGTGCACATCTGTAATACGGATATCCCATAGAGATCAACAAGATCATGGTGTCGATCATAAAATTTAAATTGGAATTTTTGTCTTTATATTTCAATTGTTTTTACCGGAAAATTATAAAGAGAGGGACAGAAGAGTATGGATTAAATACACATTAGAAATATTTCCAGTCTAGGCAAAGCACAGAACACAATTGAATAAACAGTAAATTACAATAAATTGTAATTCTGTACATGGCCATTTTTTAAAATTCTTCTTCCTATTGGTGTGCATAATTTCTCTCTAACATTTTTTTACAATGTCTCCTCATATGCAGAAATAAAGTTTATCAAGAATTACCTGTTCGACTACAAATGGGGATGACACAGGGTTATTTTTGTGCACACGTGTTTCTGTTAATTATTTTCATGGCCATTTCTAGAAACTAGAGTCTTCTTCCTATTTTAATATCAAATGCTATTTTATTTTACATTAAACTGCTTCAAATTTCTCTCGGTGTTTAAGCCTAATAAAAAAAAAATAAGATATTTAGATTTAAATGATGATTTTATGTGTTATTTTCTATCCAAGGAAGATTGGTGTGCCTTAAAAAATAAAATTGAGACCTAAAATAAGAAATGAAGGGATATGGAGTAAATGCATATGAGACAACCTTTACAAATACATGTTAATATAAAGCAATGGAACAAAGCTTTTATTTTTGTTCTTCATCTTAAAATAACCATGAGGCCTTTAACATTGAGCATTGCTAATACCTCATAGTAAGTTCAAGGTGGCCCCTACCACCGCTTGAGTGGAATTCATTGCTAATTGTCGAGCAACGCTACAGCCATGCTTATCATTCATGAATAAACATAAAATTAACCGACAAAACGTACAATCGCTGTCATCCGCTGCCCGACAAAAGAATAATAGATGACAATCACAACACTTAAACAAACACAGGGCACTCATAGAGTCAAAAGTAAGAAAACTGGGCATAATAAAATCATGAGATGTGGGCACAACAAACAGGTGGTCAGAATTATAATTTGATATTAAAAAGATAATAAAAATGTCAAAACTGAAGGTATGATATTGCATCCATATGAGAAATTCTCTCATGCACAATTACACCATAACTGAAATGTATACAGACATACACGAATCACGCTCATAAAACAAATATCATTGAAATGCTGATAAACATTTTTTCTCAGTTAAAAGTGTGTTATGTGGGTCCCTTTAAGAGCTCTTTCAGTATTCTAGATCAATCGAATTTCATTTGAATTGATTGGAAACATTGAGTTTAAATCTTTTTTGAAACCATAGACGAAAACGACGTGAATTAAGGAATCCGACAAATTGATGCAATATTGAATATACATATTCATATGCTCCCGGCGGTAATAAGAACAATGCAATAATAAACACTACTGCACTTATGAAAATACTTAAAATTAGCATTTTACCATTATTTAATGTGTTTTTTGATATCATCGTAATATTGCTGGATATAGAAAGTGAGAACCGAACCGTCAGTCTTAAACGAACAATCCAAGGACAATGACAACATTGGAAAAACAAACGGAAACAAAGACATAACATAAAAACGGCACAGTAAAGAAAAATAAAGACACGCACATATTCAAAAATGAATAGGAGAGAAAAAACAGCATTTCTCTTCTTACAAACATGGTTAAGCTTAATCCTTCACGATCATTAATTTCGTCACCTCATCCCTCACGATCATTTTTGGATGAAAATGCACAAAATTATATTTTGTGTATTTATCGTTTACCTAGTACAAAAAGCAAACCCATCATTAGTAAGCATTGCATAAAGAGTATACGTTGTAGCAGAAATTTGAACACCGGGCAAAAGAATTTAAATATTTTTTGTCCTAAGTGAAAGTCTGATAATAATCATTTTGACAGACACATTTCTTTTTCCCAGTAAGTTCTCCACTTTTTGAAAAAATCATTTTTTTTTTCAAAATAATTGTCAATTTAATCCCTCACGATGGTGTCACCGAATCCCTCACGATCTAAGGGGATACGATACAGTACCAAGGGCAGATAATAACGTCGCCGGATCTGGAATGTTGTTTTCCCGACGTCACAGATTAGAGCGCGACGTCATAAATACCGTTTTACGGGATTGCGGACAGCATGTATAATAAACGTGACAGCTCAAGTTTCGACATGTTTCTCAAACTAAAATCTGATTGCGAAGACCTCCTTTCGGCATCTTTTTCTATAGAATCAATTTTTCCAAACAACAATTTCATTTCGTTTAAAAAAAGATTTACACTTGTTACAATTAAACAAACGCACTGTAGAATTTTATCACTGGTCATGAAAATCTCATGACTATTCCGTGAATTTTTTTTGTTTGTTTTGTTTTTTGTTTTTTGTTGTTTTTTTTGTTTTTTGTTTTTTTTTGTTTTGGTTTGTTTGTTTGTTTGTTTGTTTGTTTTTTTTTGCTGTTAATTGAATCAACTGCACCTACGAATTTCTATAAAGAATGTAAATTTTCTCCCGAGAAAATGCCGTTAATTAGTTTCTGAAAATGTTTTCTTACTTATTTAGTTTATCTTTCATGGAATGCCACAGAATACGAGTAAGATATAAAATACCTAAATACATCGATAAATGATTACCGAAACAAAGGGTAGAAAGGGAAATTCCAAAATCAGAAATCCAATAAGCAATTGAGACAACTTGACGAAGACAAAACAAATAAACAACTGAATGAAGAAATGAACAAAATCTCAACAAAATTAAAACGCAGGATCGAACAAATTCTAACAAGGAATCTTGCATAATTTTTAACGCATGGGCTTTCAAAAAGTGAGGTTGTCAGTTCTAATCTAGCCTGCGCCAGCTAAAAAAGAACCATTGAAAAATTTGTGACTTTCTAAATTTATGCAAGTAAAAAATGACGGATTGTTGCTAGAAAGTCGGGTGGCCATTTTCAGGACAATATTAATGTCACGGCATTTTACGATTAAAATTTTCACGGGATGCCTCGAAAAATCAAATGAAAATCCCGTGGCTTTTTATATTACAATATTTTACGGGGTTTCATGAATTAAATGCAAAGGCGATATCATGATATTGAAGAGGCATTATCATGATACACATGCTTGATAATTGTCCTATCACACGCATTTAACTTTAAATGAAGGTCGGTATGATCTTATTCGAGACAACGGGAAAGGACATTTATTTCACCGAGAATTCGGGAAAACACTTATCAGGAACGGGATTCTGTCATTTTTCGGGATGACTGAGGGAATCGTACATTTTTTTTTGGAAAGTCGGGATCAAAACCTCTCCTACCTACCCCCGTTAATTAAACCAACACCATATACAGTGAAACCAGGGACTCAGTCACTGTATATATATTTTCATACTTGAACAGCAGCAGTAGGGAAATAATCATTTTCCATGCAATACAGTCTTTAGAAGGGTCTAGTAGATATTTGACTGATCTTTGTGAATGTCTTAAAAAACGACGTTTAATTTTTCCGAGCGAAATATAATGTAACTTCATTTCGCGCCAAAACCGGGAATGCTCATTTATAGTGATCAAAAATGCCAGTTTTCTCTCTGTAGCTTTAAAATAAGCACATGGACCCCCATTTTTCAAAGCGAAATTTTGAAGAGTGATGTTTCACGGAGATCTCTGCAAATTATGAAGAAAAAATCAGTTCACAATGTTTTTCTATGTGAAATTTTACGTACAAAAAATGAACGTTTATTCCATAAATATCTAAATAAATGTCAATTTCGAACCACAAATTATGAAATTTTGTTTTAAATGTATACTAACCTTATTCAGAAATATCTCGCGAAACTGTAGCAAAAAACCGGAAGCAATTAGCTTAAGTAGTTTAAAAGTTATGACATTTGACATATTATTGTAAAAATACAATTTTTACGAAAAAGTTTGGAAAATCGGCAATTTTGAATCGCAATTATCTCGAAAACGAAATCATGAAGGTATACTTTTCTTTGCAGATTTGGAAAGAGCGTGTTCAAATTGACTTAATTTCAATTTCACGAAAAAATCAGTTCAGGATCTTTACTGTATCGTATCCCCTTAACCGCCGTAACAAATCCCCCACGATCATTTTTATCGGTGTAACCGAATGACAGCCTTGGTAATTGAAGGCGGAAACGATCTCCTCAAATACCAGTAAGACGAATATACTGGATCTCTGATATATTGAAATAAATATATATACCCACCTAAAACAAACTATTTATGAAATTGAAATGCACTTGTCCTACAATAATTGAACTAAATTTTAATTGACGAAAAACAATTAACCTGAAGCGCTACAAATAGATTAAATATAAATCACTACTAGCACAACAGTGTAAATTAATCAGTGATTCCCTCTCACGGTATTGATGTATTGATTTTTTTCGCATAAAACACAAAAATGTTTCCGGGGGGAAACATGACTCAAAAATCCCGTATTAAGACTGAACCGCGCTCTTAAAATCTTAATAATAAATGTCCATCATATCTAAAAAAAACTTGTAAAACTAAATGAACACCATAAATATAACACCCGATCAAGTCCCTTTAATTTTGTAATACCTAAGATAAAAGGCACAGAATCAACATCATTTTATAATGCCGCATACAAGATTGGAACTCACTTCATGATTCCATTAAATCGGTCACCAACATAAATCGATTTAAAAAGGAAGTGAAATGTCACTTACTGGATATAAGGAAGAACTGATAGCACATTTACTCTACCATAAAGACCAACTGCACTACCATTTTCGCCTGCTGTTAATCAATACTTTGACCTTAGAAATATTTAAATAAATTAAATTACTTTTATACTTATTTTTGAAGGACCCCATTGGAAATAAACCGGAAGGTTTTCATGGGTTATCCTTGGTTGACGAGATCAACATAAGTTTTTATTGTGATGATATATTTTTACAGAGACATATAGATATCCGCTATATGTCTCTGATTTTTATGGTAAAAAAAAATGCTTGTTACTCTTATAATAACTATAGAAGAAAATACTTATGCAAATTTTTATGAAAATCGGTCCAGAAATGAATTCTATAGAATTTTTTAAACAGAGACTGATTAACAAGAAATGCACCATAAAAATACTGTATCATTTTCTGGTGATGAGCTCGGGACGGGAAGGACACTTTATAGAGCTATTGCAAAAAATTCCATAATTTATTATTTCCGGTCTTAACGACAAAGAAAACTGCAAGGCATTTTACTTCAGTTTCTAGCAATTAACCTTATGTAAGATAACTCAGCAACTATTTTGTATCTGCCCATACCTTTAAACAGCCCAGCGGTGACCAAGTAGACTCGCAATCTCACAGTTTAGCAGCACCCCGTTCATTTATTTGATGTTGGCTATTGTTCTGATTCGAAGCCAGAGATGTTTTTTGATATTGCCTGCCACCGAATCCCTTATCAACCACATATAATTGTATTCGGGAAATTTTTATCAAGTACAGGCCTGTCAAGTCTCACGCATGAGGCGTGAGACTCACGCAAATTTTATTTAGATTTTCGACAAATCCTTTGATTTTTAATTTTTTCCTTTGATCTTTGAAATTTTTCACAAATCTCACGCAAAGCTATTTTCAAAACTTGACAGGTCTGCAAGTACCCCCACCTCGTTCCGGGAAAAATAACGTTTGGAGTTGGAAACGTACAATATCAGCGATTGTGGAATCAAAGGAGGACATATTTTCCTTCAAGAATCCGTAAAAATATTGAATTGGACTTGCCTGGTATGGAAGTTACAGCTCCTTCTTTCCGATTGCAGTTTAAAATAAGTCTATAAAAATGACCAAAAAAAACACTGAATTTTTTTTGTCGTTTTTATAGACAGAGTTTAAATTGCTGTTTCAAAATCTTACTTTTCATACCTATGCTAAATTTGATGATTTTTGTATTTAGCAACATATCAAACTTCTTCGCAAGGATATAATGAAGTAAAATTTTCAAAACACTTAACTTTTTTTGACATTTTTAAAGAGTTAGTATAAACCGTTGACTAAAAATTTTACTTTTCATATCTTTTTAATGCTAAAATTCATCACGTTTTTGGTTTGGGAATTATAAAACTCTTCTCAAAGGATACTATGGTGTAAAATTTTCAAAACACTGGATTGTTTTTGTCATTTTTAAAGACTGAGTTTAAACCACTGATTAAAAAATCTAACTTTTCCGTCTGTTCTATGCTAAATTTCATAAATTTTTTTATTTCGCAACATATCAGACTATTTCGAAGGATATCATAAAGTACAATTTTCAAACTTTATTGTTTTTTGTCATTTTTAAAGAGTAAGTTTAAACTGTAAACTTAAAATTATACTTTTCATACCTCTTCAATGCTAAAATTCATGCAATTTTTAACTTACTTCCAAATTATATAATTCCTTGGAGAGGATATGATGAAGTAAAAGTTTTAAATTACTGAATTGTTTTGATCATTAATAAGATCGATTTTTTTTTTTTTTTTTACTGCTTATCAAATTATTTATTTTTCATACCAAATTTCGTGATTTTTTTTTAAATTTCGAAACAGAGTACACATCCAGTTATATGAAAATAAAAATCTTTGCTCTAGAGATTAGTTAAATAGAATATTCTTTTTAAACTAAGTCTAAAACGGCGATATTTCACAACTTTTACCTGGTGAAGGTGAATATAGACAGTCGAGATCGAATTCTCTCAGGACCCGCTAATCTGATATCCATTCGCACCTAAATTTATCAAAGGTACAACTCTATTTGATAATTAATTTATAATATCAAAATATATGAAATAGATAAAAGATAACGAAATTTGAATAAAAAAGAGAGAAGTATAAGCGATAAACAGAAAAAAAAAAACGATTCTGATTGGTTTGATTAAACCCTGAATACCGTTTTCCGTTTCGGATTGGACGAACGTTAAATATCAAATAGCGATTTCTGTTTCTCGTTTCTCATTGGCTAAAACTATGAAAAGCGTTTTCATTTTTAAACTCGAATTAACGATACCGATCGGAAACTATGGGTTTCCGTCGCAAACCCCTAGTTTCTGTTCAATTTCAATCGAAAACTAGGGTTTTCGCCGAAAACTATGTATACCGATCGGAAACCCATAGTTAACGTGTGGTATACCTAGTATTTGGCATGAAAACCCCTAGTTTCCGTTCGAAATACTGGGTATACAGCATTTTTGTTACTATCGTGTGCCATAGTAATGATATACTGGTATATCGATATATCGCGATATTTTTCAAAATACTAGATATAACGGTACGGAATCCAACGTAGCGATACCTATCGTTTTCCTAATTTCTGCTAAAATTTCAGAATCAGTACCACCTTAGTTCTTGAAAATTTCTGATTTTGGTATGGAAAAGTAAGAAAAAGGACAAACAAATGTATTTAGCTATATGAAAATGAACACTCTTGTTCCACTTAAGAATATTATACTATTTTATCACATAAAATAGTTAAAAAAAGGAAGATTTAAAAATTTAATCAAATTGAGAAAGCAGATAACGATACCTATCACGATACGCTTGTGCTGTATCGATATATCATAATATAATATTTTATTGACAATACTCATCCCTACACAGGACAATAATTTATCAGCACAGACGATGACGTAAACCCCTGGTGCTCAGTGCACTATTTTCTGTTACCTAAAAAAATACCCCGTACCACTAAATTTGAGGCTGAAGAGTCAATGTACCCGCAATTGCAAAAAAGTAGTGGGTAGATAATGTAAAATACTTGAGATTCACAATCCAGTCAGACCTCAAATGCCACACACACTATGCAAATCTGTACAAAAGCAAATAAGATTCTTGGCTGTCTTTTTATGAACCTATACATCAGTTCAAACTACGTGAAGGAACACTCATATGGAGACATCAAGCATTAGAAATAATACAACCTCTCAGACAGACTAGCAATACACTCTCTCTCTGTCGACCTGCTATCAGATACCCTCATGCAGAACACAGTAACAAAAGCAATCTTTCTGTACACGTACAGTGATCAGCCTCCCATACAGTATTGTCTTGAACAACTCAACAGAGTCATTCAAACAGGCAATACATGTATCTGATTCTCCTCGAATCACAAAGTAAATTTAAATAGTTTTATTGTGGTGAAAAAAAATATTATTATTTTTTTTTCGATTTACTCATGGGCATTATCAAGTAAAAAAATCTTCAACATGATGAAGGTAGCTACTTGAGAAGTAGAAGTAGAAGTTTATGGAATGAAAAGAGGACAATTTTTTTCTCTTCAAAACTGTAAAAATATTGAAATAATCTTACCTCATATAGAAGTTATGACCCCTTCTTTCCATTTTGTTTGGCCTTCAAACAAACAAAATGGGAAAGGGAAAACAATTTGATGTGACTGCTGTTGTTTTGAGATTAGAATCAATTACCAAATCCCTACACCTAATGCATGTTAGGTTATTAATCCAGGTAAATGGACAAGTAGTTACGATTTTGCTAGTGGCACTAGAAACACAAAATCTCTAATTTTACTGGTATAATATCTATTTTTATAGGAAAATCTCTAATAATTAGATATTTTACCTCTAAAATTAAATATTTCCTGTAAAATTAGATATTGAAACAATTAAATTAGATATTGAAGCAATTAAATTAGATATTGAAGCTGTTAAATTAGATATTGAAGCTGTTAAATCAGATATTGATGCTGTTAATTAGATACTGAAGCTGTTAAATTAGATATTGAAGCTGTTAAATTAGGGATGTTTCTATTAAATTAGAGATGTTCCTGTTAAATTAGAGACTTTCCTGCTAGATTAGAGATTTTGCTGTTAAATTAGAGATTTTACCTGTAAAATTAGAGATTTTGTTTTTCTAGTGTGGGTTCCACCAATTTTCAAAATTTAAATTTAGGGCTTTCTAATCCCTCATTCAGTGGGATACTGACCTGTATAAGTCATTTTTGGAATTGACCTGAGGAAGTCAGTTTACTTGTACTACAAGCTGAAACTTTGATTAGCTGTTCAATGCTCTTCTGATTTTTGATTATTTCCTGATAACTTTTATGCATACTTAAGTTTATTACCAATTTATTTATACTATAACTAATCCGAGATTCTGATTATCGCAAAATATTCAACGAATGGTCGAACAACGCAGTAATTCACGAATGCGCGCAGCGCATGAGTGAATTACGGTGTTTTTCGATCATGAGTTGAATATTTTCGATAATCAGAATCTAGGATTAGTTATTGTTTTTATTATATAGATCAGTTCTCTCATAATTATTGGTTTAATTGAAATTCTTTTCCTGAACTACGTTTTTCATGTTAATCCGCCGAGACGTTTTCTTAACAACAACGTTGACGATGTCTATTGTGACGTCACTTCCAAGAGTGAAATTATGGAAAATAATTTCACAGTTAATTATCACTTTTCTTTCACTGAGAAATTTCAATCTTTCACCGTCCTCTATATAATAATAAAACTTTTCTCCAGCTGAGTGCAGCAAAATGAAAAAAAGAGGATACATAAATTAAAATTCAATGAAATTCGGTGTCTGGAATCAGTACACAAAATGTAAATGTTGAATGCATATGAAAGGATATGGAGTAAAGGCACATAAGACAAAGTCTCTATAAATACATGGTAAAAACACGTATAGCACCATGGCTGCTGTTAAGGAGGTTCGCTCCTCATGTTTTGGGATTTCTGTCAGATTTTCAGAATTCTCTGGTTTTATCCATTTAAAAGCATTATAATTTTTTGCCCATGGACCCCCTTAATTTTTCCCATAATTTCATTTTATACCTCTTTATGAGCATTATGTAAAAATTTCATTAAATTTTATTTATTCTGTCACATTCATTCGTGGTCAAACCTTGCTAATGTTAATCCTATGAAAAATCAGAGGAGTTCAGTTTCCTGCCAAATTTTCAATCACTTAAAACTCAAAAGTGAGATCATCAACCTATCAATTTTTTTCATTTAGATTTTTTCTTTTTTAATTATCTAACAAAAAATCACATTTATTTGAAATCTTATTTATTTTCATATGGAGTAGCGAACCCCCTTAAGTTTATTTTTACTGTGATCTCAGATTATTTGACTTTTTTTATCATGGCTATACTTGTTGTATTACAAAAGTTATGGCGGGTTTCCTGGCTCATTAACGTATTATATTTGCAATTCTTCAATGAACATACTAATATTCCTAAAGTAACACATATAGCAAGTCCTTCTAAACTCCTGTCCTTTATTTGCCAATCAACCAATCAAGATTCTATAGAAATTCTATTGCATACCAATTGCAATTTGTACTGCCTGAAGGGGTTTACCTTGATACTCCAGTAATGAC
>MJUU01050575.1:51352-66528 GCA_002080025.1 Modiolus philippinarum | reverse complement strand
CTTCTTCCCATTGATGATGGCGAGCAGGTAGGTTTTGGCGTCGTCCCGTCTGATTCCCTCGTAGGCCATCAGGTCCGCGATTAGCCTTTCCCGGTCGTTGATATATGCATCGAGCCACGTGCACGCTATCCCATTTTCGTGGCAATACCTGGAGAGCAGAGTCGGATGCGCATTCTTCATATCGATATCAATCATATGATCTGCGCATAGGGTATGCCGAATGCGGCGGCTGATATTCTGGAGGCCAATCTTCTCGCTCGTCCAATACCTACCGAAGCCGTGGCGCTGGTAATATCTCATCGGACACTCCCCCAGGGCATTGGTGCGGGCCAGGTAATCTTTCAAGAGCGTCAGCTGAGCATCCTTATCCGCCTTCTCCCCCTTGATATATCTACTTCCCAGCTCGTAGTCTTCCGGATGCGTCACGATATGCCTCAGCTTTTCCCGGTCGATCACTTCGCGCAAGGTGATGCTCCGCCCATTCTCCGATTCAAAGTGCCCCATCGTGAAGAGCTCCGAATCCATCGGCTTGGTCTCAAATTCCCGCCTCATATTAGTGAAGGCATCGGCTGGCGTGGATTCTACCAGCTTCTGCAAGCTTGCCCCCATGAACTTGAAGCTATCGATGAAGCGCAGATGCTGATAGAGCGTCTTCTCTTTCCCTTTCTTATCCATGTATGAGCTGACCGCCACGCTCTTGGTGAATGAGATGTAGCGCTCCTCGGTGTTGGGAATGCAGTTGATCTTGCCCTCGGTAGCCCCCAGCGCCTTGATGAAGGAATGGGCATCGTAGCCGGCCAGATTATGGAAGATGACCGGGATGAATTTTGGCACCTGGTAGTTCAGATTGCACTCATTGTGCACGGCCCCTCTGAATCTGCCCGTGAAGTGGCAATGGTCCCTTACCTTATCCTCCCCAAGCTCCTGGTCGCAGATGGAGCACTTGGTGGCTTCCGCAAAGGCGATCTTATCTTCCTCCGTCATCGCCATGGGCTTCTTGAAATCGCCCTGCTGATAGATCTCCCGGATATATTTCGTGAGTCGATCCACGAAGATCTGCCCCACGTCCTCCCCTTCCTGCTGCATGGTGTAGATCACCGGCTCCTTGGCATATACCGTCTCATCGAAGCACTTGATATGGTAGCAGAATCCCGATGGTACGTGCTTCTGGGGGATCTTGGTATGGGATTTGGATGGCTCGCCCCCTTCCACCTTCTGCTTGATAAGCTCCACCATGCGCTCCAGCATCTGCATGATTCTGTCTACGCCAGCCTTTTCCGGTTCAGGCATTATCTGATCCACCTCCTCGTGATGGAGGGCCGAGAGGATCGCCCATTTGAAGCACTGCTGATCCTCATTTTTACGTTGATTATTGCCTTCTTGGCCGCGAGCTTCTTGGGAAGTGGGATATATGAGCTTCCCTTGACCTCGGGGGTTATACTCATTCAGCTGAATTTCCAGCTTCTCGACGCGCCCAAAGGTCCATCCGCTACCCTCAGCCTGGAAAGTCGCCATGTTCTCAATGACCTTATCCTCCATCCGCGCTATCTTTTCGTCCAAATCTGCCGACTCGGTGATTACCATCAAGGCCGATCGGAATTTTGGATTTGCATAGACATTCTCACCGGTCGCCGGGCTGATCTTCACCATCTCCACGTGGAGGATTATTTCCACTTTCAATCCCTTCTTTTCCGCCAACCCCTCCGAAATCGTGCTTCGGATTCCCCACAGCTTAGTCTGATGAAAGTCTCCACGTCCTGCTGCGTCTTGGGCTTGATGATTACCGTGCCAAATACCCCACCCACGGCTTCCCGCTTATCCGCAACCTCGATGAGATCCGCGGCTTCCTCAATGCTCTGCTTCACCTTCTCGACCAGCTGATCTTTCTTCGACCGGGAGATATTGGTGATCCCCCTCCGCCTCGCGATCGCCTTGAGCTGCTTCCATTCCATACCGTTGACGGGATTTACGGTGGTAGCACTATAGCAGTGTAAACATCCATGCCAGAACTTTCCATTGAACTCTAACACATATTTTCCATTTCCGTTCTCGTAGTAACCATCCACTTTGTAGGGTCCAATTTGTTTCTCTCCACGGATACCGCCCCTATGAGAAACATTCATTGAAAGCCATGCAGTGGATCAAATACCTATCGGAAAAGGAAGGAGTTCGTATACAGCACGCTGAAAATGGTGGAGAGAAACAAATTGGACCCTACAAAGTGGATGGTTACTACGAGAACGGAAATGGAAAATATGTGTTAGAGTTCAATGGAAAGTTCTAGCATGGATGTTTACACTGTTATAGTGCTACCGCCGTAAATCCCGTCAACGGTATGACCATGAGCGACCTACATCAACGTACTATGGAAAAGAAACGGTATTTAGAAGATCAAGGTTATATCTACATAGGTAAATGGGAATGCGAGTTTGATAAAGAGGTTCAAGACAATGATGAATTAAGACACTTTCTTCAACAATCCCAGATGATCACTCCTTTGGAACCCAGAGATGCTTTTTATGGTGGAAGAACGGAAGCCTTTACGCTGTACAAAAATACGTTGAATGGTGAATCCATTGATGATTACGATGTGACGTCGTTATATCCTTTCATTAATAAAACTGGTAAAAACCCTATTGGACATCCACACATCATCACCGAAAACTTCACTGATATTCAACACTACGAAGGATTGATCAAATGCCAAGTGATCCCACCCAAAGGACTCTACATTCCAGTGTTACCCGCGAAAATCAACAATAAGTCATTATTTCCGTTATGTAAAACCTGTGCAGAAGCGAATCAACAAACACCGTGTGAACATACCGATGATCAACGAGCACTGAGTGGAACCTGGGTGACGGACGAAGTGAAAAAAGCTATGAAAAAGGGATATATAATTCGACAGATCTATGAAGTGTGGCACTTCGAGACTGATCAATATGACCCCAATTCAAAGACCGGTGGTCTTTTCACCAAATATATCAATACTTTCCTTAAAATGAAACAAGAAGCCAGTGGTTGGCCCGAGTGGTGTGACACCGAAGATAATAAGTTGAAGTATATTCGAAACTACCATGAAAAGGAGGGTATACTCCTAGACTATAATAACATCAAGAAAAATCCTGGATTGAGATCATTAGCTAAACTCATGTTAAATAGTTTTTGGGGAAAACTCGGACAAAGAAGCAACTTACCCCAAATCAAATATGTGAGTGAACCCGTGGACTATTTTGATATGTTTACCAGTGACCAAATTATCGTCATGAGTGTTTATCCCGTCAATAATGAGATGGTGGAATTTAGATACCAGTATAAAGAAAAGTTTGTGGAAGACTCCGGGCGTACTAATGTCGTCATTGCTGCTTATACAACCGCTCAAGCCCGTTTAAAATTATATAGTTATTTGGAGAAATTGGACAGGCGAGCCTTATATGCCGATACCGATTCTATTGTTTATACATCTCAACCTGGAGAATGGAAACCCGAATTAGAAGACTACTTAGGAGATCTCACGGATGAAGTACCTGATAACACAATTACAGAGTTTGTGACTGGAGGAACCAAAAACTACGCTTACAAGTTAGTCAGACCGGATAATAACATGAATACCACCATATCTAAATTGAGAGGAATCAGCCTTAACTACATGGACTCTCTGACCATCAACGTTGATACCATAAAACATATGGTCACTAATAAAAGAGACGATGTGAAGACCGTTACCGATGATTTTAAAATTATAAGAGACCAGAAGAGACTATTATCCATCCATCAAAGTAAAGATTAAAGACTAGTGTTTGACAAAAGAATCATCATGACTGATTATTGTACATTACCTTATGGATATTAAACACTGTAAAGATAGCATGTGGCACTCCGACCCGTGACTATCTAATGACGGAGATAATAAAATGTATATATGTTAAAATTCTGTTGTTTATTTCAATGCCTAAAAGAAGAATACGCTTAGAAGATCTAACAAAGAACAAAACAACAAAAACCAAAATAAAGAAAAATAAATGAATAGATAAAAATAAACAAATATTAATGAATAAATAAATATGTAAATAAACAAACAAACATATAAAACAAAACAATACAAAAAAAATAAAATAAATTAATAAATAAAAATTTAAAAAAATGAAATAAACTAAAACAAAACAAACAAAAAACAAACAAACAAACAAAAGAAAAACAAATAAAAAATTAAAAGTTGTCATAGCAACTTAGGTTAGGGTTGGAAAAAGAAAGTTAAAGAATAGCATTGAATAAAAGCACAAGTAACTATTAAAAAGGGTAAAGAAAAAAATAACAAAAAAGATAGTTAGAGTTAGTCATGAACAAAAGACAACAAAATCAGGAAACGTGTGTATAAGAATTCAGAGAACACAACATAAACAATATATAATGCATAATGTCTAGGGTTAGATTAAAGTATGGTTTAGAGAACATGACATATAACACACAATGACCAGGGTCAAAATAAAAGTTAAGGTTAGGGGTTAGGGTAAATCATGGTATATCTGAACATATACAACATTACATAACAAAAAAATAGGGTTTGTGCAAGGATAAGTGTAAGGTTAGGGTTAGGGTTAGCATGAGACCAAAGATAAGACCAATAAAACAACCTTTAATGGAGACAGGGCGAGACTAATAAAAGAACCTTGAAATGAGGTAGGGCGAGACTAATAAAAGAACCTTGAATTGATGTAGGGCGAGACTAATAAAAGAACTTTGAATTGAGGTAGGGCGAGACCAATATTTGCCAATGACAGGCATGACCAATGGCAATGCACAAGTGATACCAAAGCTTAAGGCAAGGCCAAAGGTCAGCGACATACTAAATATGGCAGACACTTCTCGGTTCCGGAACAGAAACGATCTCCGGAACTGGAATCGGGAGGGAAAAATCGAAGCAGCCCTTAAATATTTTACAAAGAATGCACTACGTAAAAGTGGTCTGAACTAGCGTGTTCTACTACTCAGGTCAATCGGGGCAATTCATTCATAAAACGAAATTGGAAATTCATCTATTAATGTGGATCACAAGGATCAACGTATTCTACAGTAAATCAGTTTAAGGTGTCTCAGTGGTATTATTCCACCATTTTTGTTTTATACTCGTTGATTTAGGTTTCATACATTTAGACATTTGACACAATTATATAAAATGTAAATAAATGTCCACAGTATTTAAAATTTATATTCCTTATCCATTTTAAGACATTTTCATTTAAAACAAAGTGAACTAAAATACGTGTGCTTTAAATCTGTAGCTTGTTATAATGAAAACACAAAAATTAAGCAAGGGAGGTAATTCGATAAAAGATATCACTAGAGAAATAGGAATTTCACAATTTATCTCGCTTATTTCAACAGACCCCTAATTTTATTTTTTATCTGTAAACAATATAATGAGTTTAAAACACATGCAAAGTATAAGCAAAATCATCCATAATAGATTTAAAAATGTATCCACTCATATAGTCATTTTCCCTATCATGGTCTATCATCTCTTTGTAAAATCTTTAAATTTTCAATTTCATTTTTTTTTCTCGCTTATATGCACGGTGGCCCCAAAATTTTATTTTATATTTTGAACAATAATATAATTATGTTTCTACACAGAACATTTTACAAATCTATAATAGGCAATTAATACCCTGCAGACACCTTAACCACAAAAAGCAGCTCTACCATGCACCAGTTAAAAACATTTTTGTCCTTTATATTGTAATTGAATGCTCTCCAGACTTCCATTTAGTCCATTTCTCACGGAAGGGGAACTCAACATCAGGTATTATTAAACTTGGAAATTTACTTTAGTTTTCAGAGACTTTTAAAGGCTGTGTGCAATTAGCGTGCTATGACATCGAACGCGAACCAATGGACTAAATCATTGAATAATATTTAAACAAACAATTACAATGGACGCCATTATTATATGAATCTGTTTTTAGGTTATTTGTTTATGACGACAACTTTTGTTTCACCAAGGAGGTAAGTTGAGTAAAATGAATGAATGTAATGCAACATTGCCATTTTTTGTCAGATTCAATATATATTGTTGAGGGGCAGGACAGTGTAAAGGGAGACAGGGAGAAAGGGGTGGGGAAAAGAGAGAGGGGCGAGAGAAAGTAGAAAGGGGCGAGAAGGGAGAAAATAAAATAAAAGGGAGACCGGAAGAAAGGAGAGAGGGTACGGGAGAACATCATAATTTTTCTTTTGAACACGAAAAAACAACCATTCGATTAAACTTCTGAGCCGAAGTTATAGTGTGTCCGACTGTAGATTTATACAACAATTATTAACTGTTTGAATCGGATTCCGTAGACCGATTTTTTAGAAAGAATGTTATTCTCCGACCATTATCTTGGTATGTTTCATTGACCAGTCAAGGTCGAATAGTTCAATTATAATATTTCTTCCAAGAAAATAAACTAATATTATATATTTTCTCAAGGAAAAAGTATTACAGTAATTTGTTCCTCATGGAATAAACGTTATATAACAATTGTTCCAAAAGGAAGAAATGTCATGCAAATGTTAATAATACTTCTTCCAAAGGAACTCACAGCATTTCTGATACCAGATCAATGCAAACACACATACTACAACCTACAGTATGACTTAGTCATTGCCACTTATTATGGTTAAAAGGACTTCGAAAAATTGAGGTCATTCAAAGAGAGCATCTTCACAAAATAGAACCGAAGAGTAAACACATACATCAAAAGCACCGCGACAAATACAGGCTAAACAATGTAATCATGCCAAATCCGATCAAATCAAAACAGAGCATAAGCACTTCATACCACTGAAAAATTTGAACCAAACAATGCACCATATCATCATCTCGGTTGTACTTCCACACTTTCGATACAATAGTCGTTAGGGACCGACCATTTAACTTGAAAGGGGGGGGGGGCTATGGTTTTTTTTTCTAAAGAAATATTTTGGAGCCGATTTTATGTGGAAAAAATATTTTGGCTGCCAAAATGATGAAAAAAAAATATCTGAAGGAGGCTTTCTGCTCAAAAAATAATGTTAATTTTGAAAAAAAAATATTTTGTTGATACACGTGAAAAAAATAAATAAACTGTTTCGCGCGAAGCGCGAAAAAAAATTTCTGTCCAGAAAAAAAAAAACCCATAACCCCCCCTTTTAGATTAAATGGTCGGTCCCTTATCATGCAATGCAGAAAATGAGCTATAATCAAAGAAGACATGTTCGTGTACCGTGTGTTGGAAAACGTTTGGTCAACTCGAAATAAAATTCATGGGAGATCTACCTTCACTTGCAATGTCTGTGGTCAATCCAAGTGCTTTGGCCGATAAATTGTGCTCCACAGTCACAATCAGCACAAAAGTGACACCACAACCTGGACCCAGAGATAAAAAAAAATGACCATATACAAAATATACATCAAGCCGATAAGTTACAACCGCCCAGTCAACCAAGACACGCAGCTAGAAAGCTAAAATACCCATTGTAGTGCCAGCATACATATCCTGACAACAGATAAATATAGATTATATAGTGTGATTGTACAGAGTCGTTAAATGAGCTGTATCACTACTACGAGTCGCGCCAGCGACGAGTAGTGATGTGAATCATTCAACCGACGAGACCTGATTCAAGAATGTTGTACCATCACATCTCTGTTCATTATGTGTTTTATCTAATATTCTACAAAAATAAATGTATATTAAAAGTTTCGGTTTATGAGCTTCGACTTTTTCTCCCTGCTAAAGTAGCGCCCATTTTTGGACGTATGCTTGCTAATAAAACATAAATAGGGTGATTAAAAGCTGTCCATAGGGCTAAACCGATAACATCTCCTGGGAATACTAAAGACAACAGAGGAAAAACAAACTGTATCATACTTCTGCTGAATAATGTAACATTCTACGTCAAAAAATTTAAGCAGCCCCATTATCATTCAAAATGTGGCCTATAACTTCTGTTGTAGACATTCACAAGCCGGATTGATATGCAGTGGTCTAAAATAAAAAAAAATGCAAAAATCAAAGTACGAAGGTACTGAGTCAATTAACATCGACTGAAAGTAATGAGCAAATTACTCCGACAAAAGTGTGTTTGTCTTTAATTTGGAGACTATGGTTATCAGAATTACAATTGTAATTTATTACTCTGTATATATATATTCATAAATGAAATCAACCTTTTCAACAAAACTCTGGAACCATATTCAAAAAGATGTCATGAAACACATCGATGTGTAGGTCTCCAAATCCAAGTCACAAATTTTGATTTTTGGCTCCACATCTAGCCATGGAGGGTCATTTGTAGAGTTTATTGTTAGGGTTGCTGCTGGTGTTCCAAGACCCCTACCTTCATGACCTTATATTATTGCGATTTCAAAAATCCATACCTATTCATTTATTTTCCACTGTCAAAAGGGTCACCCTTTTCCATCAGCTATTTAGAAATTATCGGAAATGATGTACAGTTTATAAATGCACAGTTAAATCCCTGCTTGACAAATCAGATCATTTTCCTTTCTCAAATCTTATAAAAATTACATAATAAACATATTGCGTTTAATGACTAACATATTTGTACATGACCATCAGCTGCGTAAATGTTGGGTCTTATCATATAATTAGTAATGTAATCATAATTGACCTTATCATATATTTATTACCATTTTATATACCATTTTACTGTACCGTGTTATTGTTACATATTTTGTTATTACTATCCTTGTTGCCAATATTACCCTTTTCACCATTTCAATGAAATACCGACATGGTGATTACAAACACGGAGCTCAAGACATTACCATTTATTCATGTTTCGAAGGTCATAGGTCATACATGTATCAGTCCAATACACGTCACCGATGAACGATTGCCTAGCAAATAAGATAAATTAGGTAATATTTTTTTTAATAGTACACATGTATTCATTGATGAAATTCATTGATTATTACTTATTTTTGACCCATCGATCTAAGTGGCTGATTCTACATNAATATATATATATATATATATATATATATATATACGGATGAAATTTCATAGAAAGCGTAAGAAATGCGCAATGAGGTTTTCTCCTTTTGGAACGAGAACACAATTATTTCTCCCCTATTTGTCTTTGTAATCAAAGTACGAAGGTACTGAGTCAATTAACGTAGACTGAACTTAATGAGCAAATTACTCCGACAAGAGTGTGTTTTTCTTTAGTTTAAAGACTATCAGAATTACAACTGACTGTGATTTATTACTCTGTATATAAATATTGAATTCATAAATGAAATCATTCTTTTCAACAAATCCTGGAACCATATTAAGGTGTCTGCAGGGTATTAATTTCCTATTATAGAATTTTGTAAAATTTTCTGTGTAGAAACACAATAGTATTATTGTTCAAAATGTAAAATAAAATTGGGGGTCACCGTGCAACTAAACGCAAAATCTGAAATTTAAAATTTCAAGAATTTACATAGAAATGATAAGGAAAATGATCATATGAGAGGATAGTTTGAAAAATCTATTATAGATTTGTTTTCATACTTTGCATGCGTTTAATTATCATTATGTAGTTTACATATAGAAAATAAAAAGAAGGGGTTGAAATAAAAGAGAAAAATTGCGAAATGTTAATTTCTCTGGTGATATCTTTGTTAAAATATTTTATCAAATTATCTCCCTTTAATAATTTCTGTCTTCTCTAAATCCAGCAACAGATTTAAAGCTCATGTGTTTTAGCTCACGTTTTTGTGACGAAAACGATATAAAAATTATTAGGAATAAAATCTAAATACATTTGAACTTTCTTTTCATTTTAAATAACTATTTTGTAAAATTTCTTAATGAATGAAACCTAAATGAACAATTATTAGACAAAAATGGCGGAATAATACCACGGAGACACCTTAAAGAATATGTCACGAAACTACATCGATGTGTGGGTCTCCAAATCCTAATCACGATGTTCTTTATTTTAAGCGCCATAGCTAGCCCTCGAGGGTCACTTATTTTCCTATCTCATGACCTTATATTATTGTGATTTCAAAATTCCATACCTATTCATAAAGTTTCCTCTGCAAAAGGTCACTCTTTCAATTAGCTAATTGGAAACTGATTGGAAATAATGTACAGTTAAATGCACGTGGCAAAACAGGTCAGCTTCTTTTCTCAAATCTCATAATAATTACATAATAAACGTATCGCCTTTGATGACTGACATTTATTTGTACACTGATGATCAGCAGCTGTGTAAAATTTTGGGGTTTTATCATATAATTATAAATGTAATTATAATCGACCTTATCATATATTTATCACATTTCATATACCATTTACTGTACGCCGTTATTGTTAGATGTCCTTGTTGACAATATTTTACACTTTTTCATCATTTTAATGAAATCACAATTTGTTGAAAATAAATTGCAAAATACCGACAAGATGGTTATAAACACGGAGCTCAAGACATTACCATTCATTCATGTTTGGAAGGTCATCGGTCACACATGTATCAAGGCTAATACACGTCACCGATGAACGATTACCTCAGTAGCAAATAAGATGATTCGGTAATATTTTTTTAATAGTACACGTGTATTCGTTGATGAAATTCATTGGTAATTACATAACAATTTTTGACCCATCGATCTACAAGGCTGATTCTACATAAATATATGTCTTATCGACGAATTATATTGCGGATTACTTTCATATAAAGCGTAAGAAATGCGCAATGAGGTTTTCTCCTTTTTATGTGACTACTAAGTCAATCTCGAGCTGCGCGCGCAGCTCGTTAATTGACAAAAATAAACAAATGTAAAGACCAATTAAAAAAAATTCACCTGCGCAATTCTCATGACATTTGGCATACTTACAGAACAGTCTTAGTGTAAAGAAATATACAAAAACTATGAACTTTCAACGTTTCAATTTCTTTTAAATTTCTTAGAACTGAGGGAACCCTCATTGGTAAAGTTAGATGAGTTCCGAATATAGCAAATTTCACGTTTTTGCACTTGACCTAATCACTAATTGCACATTGATTTAAAACTCAAAACCTAATTTTAAATTTTCTATAATGTCTGTTCTTTCATTTGAACCCATAAAACATACAAAATATGTAGTATAAAGCAGTGAAAACAGAATTCAGAGAAATACACTATTTTCTTAGGAACTATATTCGTACATTATATGACTTCTAAGTCAATCTCGAGCTGCGCGCGCAGCTTGTTATACCGATGTGATAAACATTTACACAGAGAAAACGAACATTCTACTACCCTTTCACAATTCTAAGATTATAAAATATAGCAAACAATAAAGCAACCTCAAATAAACAAGATGTGTGATTACACAGCCACGGTAAAAAAAATCAAATTTTTAATGTTTGCGGTATTTCTTTTACATATCTTATGCTGCAACAACCGCTGTACGGAACAGATATATGAGAAATATATAAATGTCGTTGATTAAATCATAAAACATTGTTTTAAAACTAACTCTGATCTGATGGTCAAAACTAGGATGATAAAGGAAAAAAATCTAGCCACCCTCAGAGGGCATGGGCGGAAACAAAATTTAGGAGTATTATTAAATATATAATTATGCATCGTATAAACCACATGAAATTGATTTCTGCATATGGCCTTTTTCAGGATCCACTTTTTCAAGTTTTTAAGTAGGGAGAAAATGGACTTTTCATTGTATTTTTAGCTCGCGAGTGATTTGTACTCACCTTGAAATAAATATATGGGGCAATCAAAGGGGAATGTATTACTTTTAAGTATTTTCACGTCGTTAAATTTCAAGATTTTTGGACATGTATTAATTAGTATTTGAGGTGTAATATAAAGGTGGTTACTATTTAGTATTCTTTTAGAGAGATTTGTTGAAAGTTTCCTATTTATACATTGTTGATTCCCTAAAGAAACCCCAGAAAGAATGCAAAGGAGATAAAAATTCGATCGTATTTGAACTTTTATTCTGAAGAAACGCTACAAAGGGCGGATATAAAAGTTTGCACATGGATTAACAGGGATATTGGCAATCCGTTAACATTTCTACCTCATTTAAACGAGAGCTCAATTTCTATTGTTCTATTTCAACCACTTCCCCACCTGAGTAGACTAAAACTGAGGATAAGTACAATGAGAGCACTTCGAAAATTTCAGATGAAAAAAGAGAGTAGTGTACACAATCATGAGAACCGAGTGAAGATGCACTGAAAGACCGTGCTGAAGACTCAAAGCGAAGGAGAGAGCATCTAAATTGTACGATGCATGATTTGCTTGAAAAAAGGCCGTAAAAAGTGGGAAGTAATTGTTCTCTATCAGTTTTAACAAATATTTAGATTTATGGATTTCCAAACGTTTTGATTTTACCTGCGCCGACTGAGAGACATAAGTTGTCGAAATGCGCATGTGAAGAAATTAAATTCACAGTAACTTCGATATTTTGTTATTTGACATCAAAACATTGAATTCATGATGTCAAGAAATAGGAATGATTAGAAATTCATGTCTTGATAGATATGCTTTTCTGATATCAAAAGTTCCTTTTTTGATACCAGAAAATCGATTTTCTTATATCAGAAAAATTAAATTTTTTAATTTTCTCATAGTAGAAAATACATTTTATGAAAAGAAATATTTTTATATCAAAGTTCGTTTTATATCAGAAAATATTTTTGATATCAAAAATATTTTTATATAAAAAATTCGAATTTCTAATGTAAAAAATATTTTCTGATATTTCATGTTTAAGAAAAACAGATTTTTAAAAATATTTTAAATTTTGGATATGAAAAAATAAATAAAATTTCTAATTTCAAAATCCTATAGAAATTATTATCTAATATTATTAATTTGATATCGTTTGTGAAATTTGATTTGTTGAGAACTGATCACATGACCCACTGTATTTTCGGAGATTGACTAGAAAAGAGTATATCAAAGAGTTATATCGCATGTTACTAAAAATAGTAATGCATATGTCAAGTTTCTATGAATGTTGCTGAATTCATTTTGATGTATTTTTAAAGAATCAATTACATGTATATGTCGTGTACATGTTATTATTTTGTTGTCGTGTAAATGTTATTATTTTGTACAAGTTATTACTTGTATGAAAATATTTTACAAGTAATAACTTGTATGATGGCATCATACAAGTTATAACCTGTACTATTTGGATTGTACAAGTAATTACTCGTAAAATATTCTTAACAAAAAAAGCAATAACTTGTACAATGACATAAAGTCAGAGTTCCTGTTGGTATGTTGCTTTCCTACTTTTCTGATAATGGCAACTAGCATAGTTCTGTGGAAAGGATGAACAACGATAAAAAAGGAGTAGAATTGCATGGACTCCTAAAGGGGTTTGCTTATCTTATTGGTAAATTTTCTGATGCTTGAAATTATTGACCACATTTTCTTCGGCCAGCCTTTAATAATATTGTTAAGTAATCTTTCTAGCTTTAAGTTAATAATTAAAAAATAATTTACTAAAACCAAAAAGGTATAAAACTACAAATTAATTTTTAGTAATGTGACTACTTCTGAAATCAAATTACAAAGTAATGACAGCATTTGAAATGTAAGGAAGATAAATATTGAAATCTAGTAACGACGAAATAATGAAATTATGTAATAATAATAATAATAATGTAATGACCAACCTACAAATAACTTGATATTCACAACAGAGGACAGCGGCTATAAGAACACTTCTTTTAATTTTATGACTGCTCATGATCCCGCATCTGTGAGTAAATGACATGGTTGTAGTGTTGTTAGATATTCCGCCCAAACTGATAGATATCATGGAATAACTACCGTATAAGAGGTTATTTTGATGGGTGCTTAATTCTCTTTATTTACAGGTTTTGTAATGTTGCAAATTTGCAAAAGGCAAAATATAATTTAAATGAGACCAAATAATGATAAGGAAACAAAAATATTTCATTACGTGAAAATAAATTATCGAACAATTTTAGAGGAACCACGAAATTTGCGACCCGCGAAAGTAACCACTTACACCGTATGAGGTCCTTTGAGCCACTAAATCTTTGTTGTAGGCTTCATGGTGACTTCAAGATGAGAGAAATAATGATAAAAGCATTGTCCCATTGCTTAGTTTACGGTTTATTAACTATGTATTTTGCTGATATTGCTTACTTCAAAAAGAGTCAATGTAATTAATTTGCTTAATTAAGCAGTATAGTAGCTGATTCCTATAGCTTCAGTAAAGACTAACTTCACTGCATGCCTTTTTGCAAATGGTCTCAGATACAATAAAATTTGGGCAATTCAACAGAAACCATTTGTCACCATAAAGAGTGAATATCTAGGATCTTAATTAATTCAACTTTATTGAAAAAGAGATTGTTTACTCCTGGTACTGCTAGTACATTATACATTTCTATAACAACATCAAACTTCATTAGTTTACGTGTAACATATGCATTTTTTTATTTCATTATAAAAATGTATTCAGCAAAAATTTATGCCAGGAACTCTAAATTATATCATTGTACAAGTTATTACTATTTTTGTGAAGAAAATTCTACAAGTAATTACTTGTACAATCCAATTTGTACAGGTTATAACTTGTATGATGCCATCATACAAGTTATTACTTGTACAATATTTTCATACAAGTAATAACTTGTACAAAATAATAACATGTACACAACATATATATTATACACACTGTAATTATATTATTGTGCTTTAACTTTTGAATATTAATTTTTGAAATATTTCAATTGTATCTTGCATTTAATTATTTAGACACGTATAAAAATGACCTTTTCTTATTTGGGTCACATTATGTGGTGCCACATAAAAAAATCAACAAATCGTGGCCACGAGAAACAAATCGTTCCCACGAATTATCAAATCGTGGCCACGAGATACAAATCGTTCCCACGAATTGACAAATCATGGCCACAAATTAACAAATCGTTCCCACGATTTGACAAATCGTTCCCACGATTTGACAAATCGTGGCCACGAGAAACAAATCGTTCCCACGATTTAACAATGCCTGGCCACGAGAAACAAATCGTTCCCACGATTTGACAAATCGTGGCCACTAGAAACAAATCGTTCCCACAATTTGAGAAATCGTTCCCATGAATTATCAAATCGTGGCCACGAGAAACAAATCGTTCCA
>MJUU01050575.1:0-25592 GCA_002080025.1 Modiolus philippinarum | reverse complement strand
AAGTTTTTTTGCTTAAGTCTGTTTCTCAATAACTACAAGCCATAGGTCAATGATATTTAGTAGATAGCTTGGTTTTGGTTAGTACATGTCAGTCTGCCATATGGCTTTTGACCTTGACCTCAATTTCATGGTCTAGTGAACAAAGTTGAGTGTTTCCGATTAGAATAGTTTCTTAATTACTGTAAGTGGAATGGTAATAATATTTGGCTTGTAGGTTGCTCTTGAGTAGTGCATGACTGTTTTAGCGACAAGCAGGGACGGGCGAGACATCTATTAGGGTCCACTCTTGTTGTTTCATTATTAGTTTGATCATTTGACAATTTTGCCGGTTGTTTCCACCTGCTTTGTCTTTTTGCCTCTTGGACATTGGCTCTTGACAATTCTGTTCGGCAATTTTCTTATTACCCCCATGATTCATCACTGGACTCTTCTGGTCTGATCTGTTTTGCCCTCTGAGGTCTGCTTCTCTTTCTTGGAACAGACTTTGAGTGGTTAAAGGCTAGCTGTCTCTACTGGTAGCAATAAGCTACTGTGTAGTCCTCTTGTTCTTCCTCCCTATCCTCTCTGATAACTGTAAACACAGTAATATCTTTATTTCGCTTGTCAATAACTACGTATGGATCCTCTTCCCATGGGTCAGCGATCTTGTGGATGTCGTCGTGAACAACTACTAGTATCTTGACCAGTAAACGATCTCTGTTTTGCAATGTAGCTCCCCTGACTTTGGTGTTGTAATTGCCTCTCTGGCTTGCTTGTGCGTACCTGGCTGTTGTTATACCCATGATTAATGTCATGGAGATCTTGAATATACCTAATGGTGGACGTCTTTGAGTGTTTTTGCAGTCCAAAAGCCAGTTCATTTGGTAATCTAGAATTTCGAACAAGATTAAAAATGTATGGTGATACCTTTGTCGATTCATCGCATGTACAGTTGTACGCGTGGACCATGGCTGTCACATACGGTTTCCAGTTCCCTTTTGCATGAGATTCCAGAGTTCCCAATGTGTTCGGAAATGTTTTGTTAACCACTCTAACTTTCTGTTACCCATATGAGGAGTAATGCGCGAATTCTCCATCCCGGCTAGAACTTAGAGTTCCTTGGAGACCTAGCTCTCAAAGTTGGTTTCTTGATTGTACTGTAGACGCTCTGATATACAGTAGTGCAGGATGAAGTTGTCAAACAGGGCTTGTGCTGTATCCTCGCTGTTTGGCTTAATCGTTGATGCAGCTTGCGAATATCTAGTGAGGACAGCCCCAAGGGCAATTCCGACGCATCAATGGAGTTGGTATAGTAAGTCGCTTTGCATACCAAAATATTGGTGCTGATGGCATGTGCTCTTTGAGTTAGGCAAAAGCTTGGTCCTGCTCCAATTTCCATTCCAACTTACAATTTTTCTTCTTAGATTTCATAAGAGAATTTTGCATCAGTATAGACAGGGGTTTGATGATGGCACTGAAGGTCTTTTTAAACCTGCGAAAGTGTTTGACAAATCAAAGGAGATATCTCACTTCTTCTTGGTTAGGCCAGTTCACGACAAACTCTAACCTCTAAGGGTCGATCTCAACTCATTCTGCAGAAACTTTGCGGCCAACATATGTTACATTCCTTTTGAAGAGTTCATACTTGTCCTTGGTGAGCATCGTGTTGGCTTCATGAATTTTTTGGAAGAATAACTGGAGATTCTCAAGGTGTTCTTCCCAAGGTCCTCCAAAGATTATGACGTTACCTATTAAGATGCAACATATCTTTAGATGGGGGCAGATAATCAATCTTCAATCATCTTTTGGTAGCTTGCTGGTGCGTTGGTGATTTCGAAGAGTATTCTGCAATACTAACACATCCCAAGGTCCAACTGTACAAAAGTTGCGTTTTACATGCTTTTCTAGATTTTTTATTTGGTGGTAGCCGCTCATCACATGTCGATTTCACTGAAGAAGCTTCTCCTAGCGAAACAATCTAATAGCTGTTCTGTTCCGTACAGTCTGTAACCTTCTTTGTGATGGAATTCGGTTGTCTGTTATCGGCATATAGTCTGTCTAAGATTTCTGTTATTCTTCCGTATTTACAATAAGGGTGATGCCAAGGGGTTATTTGATTGACGAATAGCTCCTGTAGTTAGTAGGCTCTTCAAATGGTCTTTCACTTTTTGGTGCATGGCTGGTCGTATGGTCTGTATCTCTTCTTGAAGGTTTATTATAAAGTAGATTTATCCGATGTTTGACGATGGTATGGCCAGTATCTGTGTCATCCTTGTAGAAGATGTCATCATAAGCGATATTTTAGCTTCAGATTATTCATCGATATGCCGCGGGTAGTCTCAACCTTATCCAGTGTTAATAATGATGTTACTTGTGATGTTGATTCTTTAAGTTGATGTTCTTTCTTCACCGGTTGGACTTCACAAATTACTTACTTCAGAGGGATAGTGATGGTATGTGCAGTGAAATTAGCAATATGGACGCTGATAAATTCATCGGCCTTATTGTTGTACTGTATTACTCCAGGTTCTATTTCCAGGTCTTTCCAATTATGTTGTATTTCGGATGGGTTTAGCATGGCAGTAGTTGTGAGGTATAAAATCTCCTTATTTAAGTATCCTTTAATCTGACCTCCTGGGTTAGGCTTGATGATGAAAAGCTTCTTTGTGGCATTCCTTACAATGATTTAGATATTGTGAGTTAAGTGTCAGCTGTCGACATTGAAGTATGATGGATTGCAGAGTTAAATGTAATGGTGTTGATAAGGCACATGACTGCAAAATCTATCTCCATCTTGTTTCTTGATGTCATCCATGATGTGCTGAAATATGTTGGATCGTTCGTTTTAATGGATATCTTGGTTTACCAATAAAATACAAGGGTATCTGTTGTCCTGAGTAAGTAGCTGTATATCAACTTTCATATAGCCCTTTCTATAAAGTGTTGTTATATTTTCCGGGTATCAACGGGAGGTACAAACACTCTTCGCTTCCAGTTATCTCTCGCATGGTCGGCAAATAATACACAACTTAAACCCTGAATACATTTTAATTCTAACAAAATTAGTACAGTGTCACAGTTAACAATGGCCTGGTAATCTAAATATGAACAGTGTTATGAACTGTGTTCAGGATGAAAAACACTTGCCATGTTGAGTTGATAGCCGGAACTATTTCATTGTATTTCAATGCCGAAATCGAAGAGCGGACAATGTGATTTTTCGAAACGACGTACATCCTAAGCATGGAAGCTTCTGTCCTCCAGCACATTCAATGTCCAGTCGTGAGATGATTTTGTGTAGCTCTTATGTTGACATACTGTTGTTGCAATACAGGTTCCCGATAGTGGATATTGTAGATCTAGTGTTGAATAGGGTCTTTCATTCCATACAGTAAAACATCTGTCTCTGTTGGTCGTCCGAAAATATTTGGAGGTAATGTCTTGACCTTTGTAATAGTAGGGCCTAATGTTGCTGAATTCAAGCCTACTGATGGTCCTTCTCCTTAGGTTTCTTGTACTTGAAACCATTTCTGTATGTGTTGATTGATTGGGTTTAACTATGCCAGAAATAAAAGTTACAAACAGTTACAAACAATTAACTCGAAAGTTCCTTAATGGATATTACACTGAGATTTATAAGAATGGAATATCGGACTTTTAATTGAAATACAGTAGAACTTGGATGGCTCGAAAACCATGCATGTCTTGAACATATTTTCGGGTCCCTTCATTCAATTTTTAATATAGACATAACTCGAACATCCCTCTAGTTCGAACTATTTTCATTGGTCCGTTGGGTGTTCGAGCCATCGAAGTTTGACTGAAGTACTAAATACGGCACAGTGTTAGTACAATTTTCAAGGATACTTCATATAGTGTTTTTTGTACGTATACAGACTGATAACCACTTTGTCAAGTGTTTGTTGCACTTTCCAACCTCATAACTGATTTTTATATACTACAACAATGCTTATATTCAAATTAAGTAAGTTTTATTTAAAGTTGGTAAAAATTACAACATAGGCTTTGTAGAGCTTTTATAACCGACATAAACAGCAAAAACAGCGTACATGTGTGCTACAGTTGAAGCATATGCAAACACTAAACTAAGCTATTTTACACATATACGCAAGCATCATGCAAACAAAACAAAACAAAACAAAACAGCAACAAAAAAACAAAACAAAAAAACAAAAAAAAAAACAAAAACAAACAAAAACAAAAAAACAAACAAAAAAACAAAAACAAAAACAAAAAAAATAACAAAATCCAAAACAACTATAAAAAAACAAACAAACAAAAAAAAAACAAAACAAAACAAAAACAATACAATACAATCAAAGTGCTTGAAGCACTTAAAGGTATTTTTGCTACTGATGTACCTACTTTCTTTTGGGTTCAGTGCCTGTGCCTGTGCAAAGACTGCATATTAAATTATCTGACAGAACAAAATACTAGTAATACATGACCATAAATTACGATCAACATTGGATAAAATATCAAATTCTTTCTTAAGATACATTTGCATGATACAAGAAAGCTCTTAAAAAACATCAAATTTCAGCAGTGAACATTACCCCTTTTCTGTGTTTTTAATATTAACAATATTTTTTTAATAATGCCGTGTTAATTTTTGTAATGACTGCAACCACTGCCCTCAACCTAACAGGTTTTTTTCACTAAATCTTGTCACTAAGAAATTTTAGACTGCTTAAAATATGTTCAGTATCTTAATAAGATGAAGTGAGGCCAGACTGATATAAGCATAAGCTTTTCTAATGTAAAGTATCAACAGAAGCAGTTATGATGAACTTACATCTGCTGAAATTAACTCTCATTTTTATGAATGAGAATTGTGTGTAGTACACAAAAATTACCTCTTTTTCTGAGTTTTTGAATTGAAAAGCTCCAGCATGAAGACATGCAGTGTTATAATAATACAGAAAGTTTACAATAAAAAGCTGTAATTATTTATTTTTAATTTCAACAAAACAAAAAGTATTGTGAAAATATCCCATGATATTGTTAAAAACAATAACATACACATTTTCAACATATTACATCAATTTGGGGGATTTCAGTCGAGCAGAAAAATCTTTGGGCCATTATTTATTAAATGGAAAATTATACAAGGGAGGTAATTGGTGGCATTAATAAATATGATCCTACAAAAGAAAAAATATATTGATGTCAATGTTGACTAATTGCTAATGAAAAAGGGTTAATCATAGGTTGCAATCCCCCCGCTCACCTTTTTTTGACCAACACTTAAGTTTGGTTTTGAAAATGTATATATAGGAATCATCAATAAAAATTTAATTCAAAATTAAAGTTTTTTGCAATCTCACTATTGAAAATGATCATCATTACTGTTAGGAATTGAAAAAGATATGGTTTCTAAACTAAGAGGTCTTTTAGGCTTTCAGGAAATTTACCAAAATAAGAATCAAAGATTTTTGCAGTCTTCTATTGAAAACAATGATTCTTAATGTAAGGAATTGAAAAAGGTATGGTTGCTACGTAGAATTCCAAAAATAACAGGTCTTTGAGAGTTTCAGGAAATTTGCCAAAATTAGAATCAAAGTTTTTTGCAATTTGACTTTTGAAAATGATCATCATTACTGTTAGGAATGGAAAAATATATGGTTGCTAGGTAGAATTCCAAAAAATAACAGGTCTTTTAGGCTTTCAGGAAATTTACCAAAATAAGAATAAAAGTTTTTTGCAATCTGACTATTAGAAATGATCATCATTACTGTTAGGAATCGAAAAAGATTTGGTTGCTAGGTAGAATTCCAAAAAATAACATGTCTTTAAGACTTTTAGGAAATTTACCAATATAAGAATCAAAGTTTTTTGCAATCTGACTATTGAAAATGATCACTGATAAAATAAGGCACCAAAAAAGATATGATTGCTAGGTAAAATCCCAAAAAGTAATGGGTCTTTGAGAGTTTCAGGAAATTTACCAATATAAGAATCATATTTTTGAAATTTAAGTGTTCATACTAGCTGGTGACATTAAAGAGTTGCTTAATTATATGATTTCATGTTATTTACCAAATTTGGCACCGCAGCCAAAATTATAAATTCTTATCTTGGATTCCAAAAGCAATTCAAGTAATTCCCCATGAAAATGTTAACAACAAAATGAAAATTATACATAGAGTTCCAAATATATATGCTGAGTACTTATTGTTTTAAGTTTTTTGGCCCCTTAAGGGCATGCCCCCAGGGGTCATACCAATGACCGCTATCATTAGCAAATTAGATAAACATAATGGAACTCCTATAGAAAGTTTCAGCTTCCAAACATAAATACTTCAGAAGATTTCACATATTACTGGATAACTCGAAATACAATTTCGCTCATTATTCCGCCCTGAGGGCAAATTTCAAAATTCCGAAACCTTCGGCACAGACAACTATTATAGTGTTACTTATACCCTTTAAACGAGGTTTCTGAAACTTAAGGTGTAAGAGGAGTTCTAGCTGAATCGTTTTTTTTTTCGTTTTTTTTTTGGACCCCCTAGAAGCCATGCCCTAAGGGGGTCATACGAAAATTCCGATGCCCTCTGTGAAGTTGCCACATAATATGTGAGTCGATTCCCGAGTTTCAACTTTCTAGCCCAAATAGCCTTAGAGATTTCTCCGATTATTGGATATCGCGAATATTCGTTTTCGCCCATAATTTCATGGGGAATTACTTGAATTGCTGTTGGAATCCAAAATAAGAATTTATAATTTTGGCTTCGCAGCCAAATTTGGTAAATTTCCTGAAAATGTCAAAGACCAATAATTTTTGAAATTCTAACATGAAATCATATAATTAAGCAACTCTTTAATGTCATCAGCTAGTAATAATATGAACACTTAAATTTCAAAAATATGATTCTTATATTGGTAAAGTTCCTGAAACTCTCAAAGACCCATTACTTTTTGGAATTTTACCTAGCAACCATATCTTTTATGGTGCCTTATTTTATCAGTGATCATTTTCAATAGTCAGATTGCAAAAAACTTTGATTCTTATTATGGTAAATTTTCTGAAAGTCTAAAAGACCTGTTATTTTTTGGAATTCTACCTAGCAACCATATCTGTTTCAATTCCTAACAGTAATGATGTTCATTTTCAAAAGTCAAATTGCAAAAAACTTTGATTCTAATTTTGGTAAATTTCCTGAAACTCTCAAAGACCTGTTTTTTTTTTGGAATTCTACCTACCAACCATATATTTTTCAATTCCAAACAGTAATGATGATAATTTTCAATAGTCAGATTGCAAAAAACTTTGATTCTAATTTTGGTAAATTTCCTGAAAGTCTTAAAGACCTGTTATTTTTGGGAATTCTACCTAGCAACCATATATTTTTCAATTCCTGACAGTAGTGATGTTCATTTTCAAAAGTCAAATTGCAAAACTCTTAGATTCTAATTTTGGTAAATTTCCTGAAACTCTCAAAGACCTGTTATTTTTTTGGAATTCTACGTAGCAACCACACCTTTTTCAATTCCTTACATTAAGAATCATTGTTTTAATAGAAAGACTGCAAAAACCTTTGATTCTTATTTTGGTTAATTTCCTGAAAGTCTTAAAGACCTCTTAGTTTTGGGAATTCTACCTAGCAACATATCTTTTTCAATTCCTAACAGTAATGATGATCATTTTCAATAGTCAGATTGCAAAAAACTTCAATTTTAAATTAAAATTTGTATTGATAATTCCTATATATACATTTTCAAAACCGAACTTTAGTGTTGGTCCAAAAAAGGTGAGCGGGGGGATTGCAATCTCTGATTGACCTTTTTTTCATTTTAATTGGCATACTTGGGAATGTATTTAAATATTAACATCACTGTAATCCGATTTTGTAGGCTTTTGATGAGGGATTCTGAGACCTGAATCTACGTTTTTAGAAAAGGGGAGGTCTGTTTACCTTTGCTCATGCAAAATATTCATCCTCTTAACATTTTCATACCAATATTATTTCTTCCAACTTGTCGATTTTTTTTTCTGTACTACTGTTGCCTTCTTTTACACAAGAAAGTCTTTATAAGCACGTTTATGGTATGAAAATGGGACTTCTTTCTTTTGTTGGAATATAAAATAGTTTGTGAAATTTCTGGGAAATTGAGATGCGCTTCAGCAACAATGGATATGTTTGCGTATGCACAAAGATACAAAAAACACACAAACACACACACAACAAAAATACAGGAAGTGTCTTTCCTGGCAGCAAATATTGTAAACCATTTCAACATGAACAGCAATAAGGTAAGCCCATATAAACAATAACAATAATGATCCGTTGGTTATCATATAAACAATGATCCATGTAGATATAACACTGGTGTGATCCATGTATGCATAAGTAAATATGCTGTGATCCTTGTATACATGAGTAACATTGGTGTGATCCATGTATACATGAGTAACAGTGGTGTGATCCATGTATACATCGGTTACACTGGTGTGATCCATGTATACATAGGTAACACTGGTGTGATCCATGTATACATGGGTAACACTTGTGTGATCCATGTATGCATGAGTCACACTACTGTGATCCATGAAGACATGGGTAACACACTGTGATCCATATATACATGAGTTACATTGGTGTGATCCATGTATACATGAGTCACAGTATTGTGATCCATGTATACATGTGTAACATTGGTTTGATCCATGTATGCATAAGTAACACTGGTGTGGTGCATGTATACATGTGTAACACTGGTGTGGTGCATGTATACATGTGTAACATTGGTTTTATGCATGTATACATGAGTAAAACTGGTGTGATCCATGTATGCATCAGTTACACTGGTGTGATCCATGTATACATTAGTCACAGTGGTGTGATCCTTGCCTACATGAGTCACAGTAATGAGATCTATGTGTACATATGCTCTCCATAGAGATATCAAATATATTGTGTTGTAATATATTGACTGCACTCATTTTACAAGAATATTATATATTAGTTCATTGGAAGCTGGATATGTTTAGCATTTAAGTAACAACGAAAAATCACATATACTTCTTTTTCAATAATATTTGATAAACTCCAATTTTAAATAATATCGTGTTATAATCTACATTACTCAAACAAGCATTATGCGAAAATAAAAAAGAAGTTGTCTACAAATGCAAGACATACACAGAATTACATTTATAAGCTACCTTACGCAGACAAGCATCATGAAACGAAATGTAATTTTAAAGAACTAACTAAAATATCAAGCAATACACTTAAATATTCAGCACCAAATTCCACGCAAAAGTAATTCAGAACCACATGCTAAAAAAAACAAGAACCAAACATAATAAGCCCATTAGTAGCGATTAGCCATGACTATAATCATATCTGTGATTTACAAAAGTTGCTTGAACAAATATACGTTCTATTACAATTGTATAACAAAATACCGAAGTAAACTGTGAATTTTATTTCTATAATATATGCTTCTTTCTTCATTAACGATATCAACTGCTTGCGTTGAAAGTTAGATAATAATCTAAGGAAGACTTTTTCCATACTTTTATTGAAGGTTTGTGTTTTGTATTCACAGAAAATCAAAATGGATGTACTTCACAGTTTTCTCTTAATTTGGCTGACGGTTCTGCCATCATTCTCCTGGACAAACAGTTGCAGGAAGATTCCAACCTTCCTAAACCGACTCCGAGACGGTGTAGATATAACAAAACTGGATTTGTTGCCTCTTAATATAGCTGGAAATGATGGTTTCAGAAATCCAGTCTTCGATTTCACTTGTAACTCAAAGACAACAAAAGAATTGAACGATGTATGCACACATTAGTTTGCCATTAATAGCCCTTTACACAAAGTGTTGTTATCTTTTCGAAAGGCCAATCATTTAGGTCTTCCAAATGTTTTAGTTTTATCTCTACTAGTAGAGACGTCATTTGTAGTAATAGCCATCTGTAGATCTACAATATACTACGACTGGTGTAGAAATTAGTCCTGGGACTTTATCTGCACTGAAGAGACATAATTTGTCAAAACATTTATAATTACTGCAACTTACATAGGATACTGACTACAAAAATATGGAAATTGTTCATGTAGTTAAAGCAAACATATGTAAAGAAGTTTTTGCTTATGAATTGTTAATCTTATTTCTAATCAAATGGATAAAAAAGAAACAATATAAAATAATAATAATAATAATAATAATAATAATAATGAATAAATAAAATTGATTTAAAAAAAGCAAAGCAAAGCAAAATACAGATTTCTTTTAATAGATGGAAACTGCAGACAATAAGGACTTATTTGAAAGTTTATCACTTTACAAGGGAAAGAGTTTAAATAGTAACAACACCGCGCAGTAGGTAACACCACATCACAAACTTTAAACAAGAATAAATAATGTGAATACCATATAGGCTACATCTTGAATAGAAGGTGTAAATTTATTTTCAGATTGTTTATGAAATTCCTGACCAGGTCTGGAATTTAGCAAATATCCCAAGTGGTTGGCTGAATTCTAACATTGCAATACATAAGTCGTTTAACAGCGTAAAAAGATCGATGGCAGTAAATGTAGATGTCGATTTTATGGCGGGTATGTTTTCTGGTAGTAGCTCGTACGAAACAATTCAGGATTACATAACAAATTCCTCAAAATACATAGAGGAAGTGACGTCTTATACATCTGGCTATAAAGTTACCATGATGCCAAATTATGGATTAGAATTGGATAAAGTCACAAAAAAATTCATTGAAAATCAATTGCCATCAAACCTTGACAGAAACAGTATTGAGCAATACTTCAATTTTATAAAGATATTTGGAACCCATTATTTTAATCAGGGAAAGTTTGGAGGCCTGCTTCGACTTGTACTTGCCACAGATCAGAGCTATTTCCAAGGTAGAACAGATTCGACAGTTGAATCTCAGGCAAGTGCTTCTTTTCTCAATATCCTGAAATTCGGAGGAGGAGGATCGTCTGTTACTCGTAACGTTGATGAAAAATTCACACTTGCAACTACGACTACAATAAGGTATAAAACTTAAGATAAGTCAATGACTTACTTTTTAACGTCATTAAGTATCAACATTTCTTTTAAATGTCACGCCACAGATTTTGCTGATTTCCATTTATATGTTGATCAGAAAATAATGCTAGTTTATTATCAGAAACCTTCATTGCCATTGTGACCATGATAGCATTTACGACATATGGAGAAATGATGATAATTTTAAAATGCATATTCATAGTATTAAAATTAGAAAAGGGATCACGTGACTTATCAGTATTCGCACCAACACCGACCTTGTCAAACAGATTTTATTGCTAAAAACACGGATATTTGGTCTTTCCCGTTATTGCATTCCTTTTTAAAATCTTATGACGTTTTCAGTGTCAAATTTAGCTACAGATCAAATACAAGGTATACAACGTACTTCGTGATCACGTGATTTTTTAAGTTTTGGAGCCGCCATTTCGCCTCAAGGTAAGAATTTTAATATTTCTTAAGGTATTTAAGACTCAAATTTATCGGGATATAGTGGAGCACATAGCCCAAATTAATTTTTATCTGTTGAGATGTGAATTTGTCTCTAAGGTATGCACAGTTCACATAAACAGTGTATTCATTTAAATCTGGTACACGAGGAGACTGCAAGATAGTCTCAGAAGATTTGATGTGACCGTTTTCACTTTTCAAATGACGTGTGACCGTTAGCAATTTTACCAAAATAAAAAAAAAATTGAAAAAAATATACCAGTAGCAGCGTATTCTATGATAAATTGTTGCATGACTAAATACCGAAGTTACTGTAAATTTTAATTCTGCATATGCGCATTTCGACAACTTATGTCTCTTCAGTGCAGATTTGAGGGCAAGCCCGTTCTTTGTGCATTTGGATTCAGTCACCATTCTTTAGAGACGTCGCAACACAACAAATTAATGCAAAAATATACAAGAGTGTTTCCTTTAACGCTCTATTTTCGGAACGGTTTTCGCTAGTGTTCTGGCAAATGTACATACCTTAGAGACAAAATCACATCTCAGCAGATAAAAATCAATTTGGGCTATGTGCTCCACTATATCCCGATAAATTTGAGTCTTAAATACCTCAAGAAATATTAAAATTCTTACCTTGAGTCGAACACAGTTTTGTATAATGGCGGCGCCTAAACTGAAAACATCACGTGATCATGACGTACGTTGTAGCCCTATACCTTGAAATACAAGGTTAAACAAAACGTATATCGATATGTTTTAGAAAAAAAAACTCTGGTTTTATAAATTGATAGCCCTACATTTTCAAACTGGTACATATTAAGCTTTCGTAGGAACTTCGAGTTTACAAAGTGCATATATAAGGTGTGTTGCAGGATTTTCTTTGTCATTCAAAGTTTTGTTGTTTTACCATGTATCTTGTTTTTGTGATGATTCTGTACTTTAACTTTGGCAATGAAGCTGTGAAGTTGACGTTTTCAGCCATTTTGACAACTTTGGAATTGTCTCCTACTTCAATCTGACATGATGATTCGTTTGACTGCATATCAAATGTCCTTTAAAGTTTAACCTTGTATTTGATCGATTACTAAATTTTAAGAAGGAATAGAAAATTGCCTATCAAATACAATGAAATTCCGGTACCCGTATTCGACTTGGCAATAAAATATGCAAATGAGCAAAAATGCAGAAATTAATCAATATGACTATTTTAGAAATCCTAGGATATGCATTTTCCACATCCAACATTTTCAATAATAATTTTTATGAAAAACATACTTAGCATAAATGCTAATCTCCCAACAATTTTACTATTTTGCTTAAATATGCTACCGAATCTGTAAAGATGGATTTCTTTACAGATTCGGTAGCCTCGTTCGACTTCATATTTAAGCAAAATAGTAAAATTGTTGGGCGATTAGCATTTATGCTAAGTATTTTTTTCATAAAAATTATGTTTCTACAAAATTATTCTTATTTTGTCACTTTCAGACTCAATTTTCAGGTAAGGCACCAACTGCATGTACTTGATAGGAATATTGTCATATGCAACTAGGTTGGTTATTCAATAAATATAAAAATCTTGGTCGGGTAAGGTGTTCTAGAAAATCTATGCTTAAGTTGTTTAACAGAGTAACAAATTTGCAAATTTCTTTTAAAAAGTAAAAATACTTAATAAAATGTGAACCATTTATCTGAACTAGATATCAATACTGTCCGTCAAATGCTTCTTACAAAAAACCTTCAAGCTTTTGTGAGAACCGGAACGTTAGTCCAAAAGAGATTAATCCAGAGATAATGGCACCATTGGAAACACAAAGACACAAAAAACATCACACAAGTACGGCACAGAAAAAAGTAAAAAACAACACGGACATGGGTAAGATCAGGTGCACCGGTAGAGTAAGCATCTCCTGCTTCTTATAAGACAATCACCATGTTGAACATGTCAAATTTGATGGTAAAATCAAATCCGGTAGAGAAAACAATAATCTTAAGCTTTTGAAGGGAAAGATCTGTTGTCATCTGGGAAATAGATATTCCATAGCGGTCTATAAGATGTCGACGACTTCAACCTATGGGTGATATACCTTTGTTTAAGTAGCCTATTTTGTGAGCAACAGGGCTCTATCAAGGAAGTCACTGTATTGACTACAGGCCTTTGAGTAGCGAATGAGTTGGGGGGTGTAAACTCCATCTGCCGGCGCTGGTGGAATGTTGCTACAAAGAAAAGGGAAGTTGACTTTTGAAAAAGTGAGATCATCGCGTTTGTCATACAGCTTAGTTTAAGGTCTACCTCTATTGTCAATTTCAAAATGAAGTTCAAGAAACATTTTAACATGTTTATGCATTTACATTAACTGATAGGTCATCTTCCCAGGCAAAATAAGGTCACTGCGACCATGTGCAATAACGAGGCGAACTTTGAAATCGTTTATTACCTATGTTTCAATATAGCTTTTGTCATTGTATGTTAGCAATATGATATCAGGATATTTTTATCTGAATTTTCAAATTCAAATATCATTGTATTTCTATACCAGCAACATATTTTATCCTTAATTTATATAGATACTACGGAGGAAGTACGAACTTGTTAGCCAATGGCGAAATATCGTTATGGCAACCTACAGTTTCATCAGATCCCTGGCTGTTTGGTGGAAGTCTTACAGAAATTTCTGGATTGATATGCGACAAATCTAAAAGAGAGTCAATGAAGAGAGCTGTTCAGGTACTTTTTTTTCCTTTTTGTTGCAGAGTTTATTCTCTATTCTTAGTTCACCTGACCAAAAAGGTCAGTGTGAGCTACTTCCATCATTTGGCGTTCGTTCGTATTTTTCAATTTTAATCATCTCCTCACAAAATACTGGAGCAAGATAATTAAAACTCTGCAGGAATAATGCACGAAGGGTCCTTTACAAAAGTAGTTATTGCTTATTTTGTCTCGTTCGATAAGAAAACATTTTGTTTAACATGTTGTTAGTATTTTGTTATTTTCTGCCTTGCAGCGTGGAACATAATTAACATTTACATATGGAAAAAACATCATTTTCATAATCAGGTGATGAGCATAAGGCCTTTTCAAAAAAATCAGAAAAAGAAATCCGCTGTTCGGTTTCGGCATTTAAATACAATAATACGGATCCGGTTATCAACCCAACACGGTATGTGTTGTTCACCCTGAACACAGTTCATAACATTGTTCATATGTTCATATGTAGATTACTAGGCCATTGTATACTGTGACACTGCACTAAGTTTGTTAGAATTAATATATACAGGGTTTAAGTTGTGTACATATTGTTTGTACATAGTGTTAGCCAACCGTTCTATTGATAGCCAGAAGCGAAGAGTGTTTGTATCTCCATTTGATGGGAAAGTTCCAATCCAGGAAAAGATAACAATACTTTATTGAAAAGGCTATACCAAACTGTGCTCAAATGTTGTATAGAATGTCCTTGAAAAGTTGGCTTCAGAAATTTTGCACAAGGACCCCCATTTTTAATTTTGTGATTGTTTTCTATAGCTCAACTTAAGGAACCTGACAAAATTTTATAAAATTCATGATATAACTTCCTAGCTTTTAGACAAAAAAGTCCTGGTGTTAAACTAAGAGAAAATCCAAGGAAATCCATTTCCCGCCAATTTGTTATTACCGTATAAAAAAAGCACACGGACCTATAAATTTCTTTTTTCCATTTCCTTTAGCCTACAATGCTTAATCAATTAAAGTATGTTTCAAGAAATCATTGATATAAATAACATCAGGAGTTGGCCTCCTTAAACGTTGGACCCTATGGGAAAATCATATTTTGAACATCCTTCTGAAAACACTGAAGCAAATTCAACCAAAACTGTATGTACAGGAAAGATGTATGGAATCTTAGTTACACAAATTGCCCCTTCTTTCCGATCGGAAAGGAAAAATTGTAGCAATTGCAAGGAAAATAATCGTTTTGATCATCTGCTCTGGAACTATTGAAGCAAAAACAAAACTGTTCTGGAATGATATATGGAAGGTCTATTTTATTCGGATCCGACAAGCTAGCGCTTAACAGAGTTTGATATTGGACCCTATGGGAAAATAATATTTTAATGATCTCCTCTGCAACCACTGAAGCAAATTCAACCAAACTTATTTTAGGAATTTTGTTTGATAGGTCCTTTACAAAAATTCTCATTTTAGTCCTATCGGCATAAAAAGATGACCGAAAGCTCGGAACATAGATTAACACTGGACCCTATAGCGAAAATCACCATTTCCATCATATGCTAAAAAATTGTTGGAGCAAATTTTACCAAACTGTAATTGAATGATTTATGCAAGATTGCTCATTAAGGTCGGATCCGACAAAAACATGGCTACCGTTGCAGACCATAGCTTAACACTGACTCCTTGTGACAATCATCATTTCGATCATCTCCTCTGAACGAACAGAGGCCTATTCAGCTAAACTTTACAGAAATGCTGTATGGTGGGTCATCTACACACACAAAAAAGTTCATTCGATCAGATCGGTATAAAAACAAGACGTCCAGCTCGGAACTTCGATTAACATTTGAATCTTTGAGAAAAAAATAATTTTTCATCATCGGCTCTTGAACAATTTGAGAAAATTTAACTAAACTTTACTGCATGATGGACGAAAGGTCCTTTAAAAATTTGCTTATTTATTCGGATTTGGCAAAAACTATTTTCGCCAGCGCTAAACGCCAGTGCCAGCGTTAAAATTGTAGCTAAGAGAAAATCATATCCTCTGAAACGACTGAATCAATTTCAACAAAACTTTACAGAAATGATGTTTTGGAGGTCCATTAATAATACAGCTCATTTTATACTGACATGACAAAAACCTAGTTTAACATTAGACCCTATTGGAATATCCTGATCAGTACTAAATAGTTGAATCACATTTATTTTAGCAATTTTTTTTCATACGAGACATAATTCTGCAATCCTCATACTAATATTTACTTATTGACTGGTTATGGTTGAATAGCAAGTTTGTTGTCCCCGAGATCCTGACTCTTGACTGAGGCGTAGTCAGTTCAAAGGGAAAACAAACTTGCTATTCCCAAATAAACAGGCATCATGGTGACTTCAAGATGAAGAACAGAAATAAAAGCGTTGTTCCATTGCTTAGTTTTACCATGTATTTGTAGAGACTTTATCTCATTTGCATTTACTCCAGATCCCTTCATTGTTAATTGTCATTACGCAAGATTTACAATTTTTAAATCATCTTGAAATAATAATTCTCTCATTTCTAGTGTTTTTTCTAAATTTTGTGTTTTTATTAAAACACAATTTTGTGTTTTTATTAAAACACAAACAATTGTATCTATTTTCATCAAGCAAAGTCAATAGTGTTCACTGTAATTTGCATAACTAGTTTAGGCATAACACAGCGAATTTATACCTGCCTAATTTTACACCCAAATAGCGAACAACAGCCTACGCGAAAATAACCCGAATATACAGTATTTTGCTCACTGAAAGTTTTATTTCTATATCCGTATTCTATTCCTTTCTGAGTTATGCAGTTTTTTCTGTAGTGGCTGCAACAAATCGTTTCTGCATGTTCTAAGTTTATTTATGTTTGTTATAATTTCATTTAACCCTCACTATCTGTTTTTAGATATACACTGATATTGCTTATCTCCAAGAGATGTTTCGCATCGTAAGATGGCATTATACCAGTGGAAGATGGGACAAAAACAAAGACGTCCTAAATCAATACAAACGACAAGTCGAAAGACTTTTACAGGAGAAAATGCCAAATCATGATAAGGTGACATCTCTTGCTAAGCAAATTGAAAGTGCTGCAATTATTCCCGAATGGTTCAAGAAAACACAGCTATGCTACTCTTGGTACGCAGATGGTGATGCAGGGCAATGTGGTGGTGGGGCAGGAAGCCATCTCTGTGCTCATCCGAACAGCATGACGGCTTATTATAGAGATGACACTGATGGACGAGGTGGAGGTTGTCAAATGCGTTGGGGAATTATATCTAATGGCTTTGACGATTGGTTTAGAAATGTTAAAATTTGTTATCAATGGTGGCCGGATGGCCATGATGGACAGTGTGGTGGTGGTGCATCAAGACTTCTTTGTGCAGAAGTCAACTCATATACTCCTTACTATAGAGATGACACTGATGGAAGATCTGGTGGATGTCAGATGCAATGGATGTTGTCAATTCCATCGGACGCTCCTCTGTGGATGCAGAATGCTCAGATTTGTTTCGAATGGTATCCAGACGGCAATGCGGGACAGTGTGGAGGTGGTGCTCAACGTCGTCTTTGTGCTCCGGTGAACACTTACACAAATCCATATCGTGATGATTCTGATAGGCGCGGAGGTGGATGTCAGATGCGATGGGGAATAATTATTGACTGATTTATCTAACAAGACGCTATTCGAAATACAACAATGTACGTGTTTCTAACTTTGTCATCATTTAGTGTTAGCCCATTCAGTCAAAGTTGTTATAATGTAATGATATTTTGGATTTCCGATTTAATTTTTTACAAAACATCACTAGCTATTTGGCTACTTTACAGCGTCTGGTTAAATGAATGTGACGATTTAAAGTTGTGTAGATCGATCTGAAGTGCATGCAATGAGAACATGAAATTGTAATCTCCACCTCAAAATTAAAATATATTCGGTTGCCTTCAGGGTGTACGATTGCAGATACACGTCTATCCAATTCAAAAATTAAAAAGACTACCTTTGACATAAAATAATTAGACAATTGAACTAGCGTTCTCGTGCTTTCTGAAGATGAAGAACCACAATAAAAGAGTTGTTCCTTTGCTTGTTTTTACCATGTTTTTGTAGAGACTTTGTCTCATGTGCATTTACTCCATATCCTTTCATTCACCATATACTAGTAGGTCTTGATGGGGTAAAAGCGGGAAGCGGGAAGCGGGATTGGCCTTTTTAGCGATCGTATGGAAAGTACACATGAAAAAAAAAAACAACGTAGAAGGCTGTCCGGCCCGAAGCAGGAACTGGTGAAAATTTAGGAACAGGAAAAAGCGACCTCTTTAAGAATCTTTGTAAATTATTTTCCCGTCCGTGAATCGGGCAAATGTAGAAAAATTGACGGGATTTCGGGAAAGGAACTCCCTACTAGCAATCATCAGGAGAATAAAGTTGTTGCTGTTGCCAGTCGTTATAATACTTTGGGAAGATAAATGAGTCAAGTAGTATAACGGATAAGCCTAGACGAAAATTGACGAGGTGCCCCGTAGTGCATTCTTTGTAAAATATTTTAAATGTACCTCAATTTTCCCTCATTTTATGCAAATTAGTTCAGGAGCGAATTTTGGAGCTACTAAAAATAGAATTCAATCCCAACTCTAATACTTACCCTACTTCTGGTCCTTGCCCTAACTCTACTTCTGATCCTAGCCCTAATCCTAACATTAACCCTAATCACTATCCCTAACTGTAACACTAACCATAACCTAACCAATACCATAACTGTACCCTAATTCTGATTTTAGCCCTAATCCTAGCCCTTAGCCCCTAACCCTAACCTATTATTGTAGTACTTTTTATTCGAGTATTACTTTAGTATTATTTCCCCTTTCTCATAATCCTAACCTATAACCCTAACCTATGATTGAAGTACTTTTTATTCTAGTATTAGTATTAGTGTTATTTTCCTTTCCCATGACCCTAACCCTAATCTCTCACCTTAATCCCAACTTTTAGCTGTAATGTATTAATCGGAAATAGTGATACAACACGACTTACCCTAACCCACCTAAACCTAACGGAATCCTACAGGTGTCTTCTATCATCATCTTAAGCCTAGCCCATGTTGCTACGACAACTGATTATTATTATAGTGCTTCTTTTATTTCCTTAGTATGAGAGTTATTTCCCTTTCTCGTAACGTTTACCTAACTTGCTATAAATATTATATGTTATTCTAGTATGTCCCTATTATTAGAGTTATTTCCCTTTTCCATTACCCTAACCTAAGTTGCTTTAGCAACTGTATATTGTAGTACTTTGTAAACCCATTTGGTTTGTATCGAACCCTATCTAAATTCCATTCCGTACACTAGTTAATTAACCCTAATCCTGGCCCTAATGCTAATCCTAACCCTAACCATTAAAGTACGCATTGTACCTCTATCCATGCAGAGTTATTTCTCTTTTCCATAACTCTAACCCAAGTTGCTTTGGCAACTGTATATTGTAGTACTTTGTATACCGATTTGGTTTGTATCGAACTCCATCCAAATTCCATTCCGTACACTAATTAATTAGCCCTAATCCTGGCTCTAATGCTAATCTTAACCTTTACTCTAACCATTAAATTACGCACTTCATCTGTATCCATGCAGAGTTATTTCCCTTTTCATGTAATATTTCTTTATTATTAGAGTTATTTCCCTTTCCCATAATTCCTAACACTAACCTATTATTCTAGTATTCTCTTTGTATTAGAGTTATTTACCTTTCTCATAACACTTAACCCCTAACCGTAACTCTAGCCTTTGGCTATAGTGTTGTTAGATAATCAGAAATAGTGACTGATATACTTACTCTAACCTATCCAACCCTAACGCAATCCTTGGGGTGTCTTCTGTCAGGTCCACGTTCATCACCTCCCTTTTCCTTAACCGTAGCCCAAGTTGCTAAGACAACTGCTTATTATTATACTGCTTCTTCTTTAGTATAAGAGTTATTTTCTTTTCCCTCAGCGCTAATTTCAGTTGCTATGATTATTATATTTTATTCTAGTATATCCTTATTATAGTTTTTCACCTTTCTTCATAACCTAACCACCAAGGAGAATGTTATTACAAATTTTCTAAATTTTTGGAGGTCACTCTGCGTTTATCCAGGCTGGTGACTGGCTATAGCTGTATAGTTATAGGCCGCATTACCCTCCCTTCCGTCCCAGTCGTGTTTAAGATATTGGTAGTGCTGTAATTTTGTTGACATAGAAAGTCATATTGGTCAGTAGATGTATTATCCATTTGGTGTTGGGTCTCTGTTGCCGCACAAACTCCAAAAGATCTTGTCGGTCAATTTCATCGATGAGCTGGTGAAAATCCTCTTTGTTCTTTATTAGCAGGGGTACATCCAAAAATCTGGTGTTATTCTGGATGGCATGATAGTATCTCAATTCATCCGTTTCTAAATTCCACAAAATATATCCAAAGGATACGTTAATCTTTAAGGCAGACGTTTGTTGATAAAAGGTTTCCTATAATTTTTCTGGAATGTTTGGTAGAGAGCTGTTGTCCAAAACGAAGTTGTAACGATCCTGTATAAGGTTTCCTGTATGTTGTGCGGTTCGAATGCTTGGCCAGTTTTCTAGGTACAACTGTCGAGTGTCACCATCTTCGGGCAAGATGTCTGGTTTGGTAGGATCCTCATCGGTTGCTGGTGTGGTAACATTCTTAGCTGATGGGTCGGTTGGTATTTTCTTGCTGCTTTCAGGTTGATTTGTAGTTGGTTTATCCCTTTTTCCAGATAGTGATGTGTTGGATCTGTTCATCATCATCATTATCTTCATCTTCATCATCACTCCATAAATCTTGTGTTGACATCTTTTTCATGTATAACATCTGTTCCTTTGCCACTTTTATCTTCTCATCCAACTTTATTTTAGCTGCTGTATTGTAACATAACTTCTGATTTCTAAGAAATCCTGGTACCATTATTAATTCTCTTAATGGTCTATCTTCTAATATCATCTCTATTGCTTTTGCTAAATCTGGTTTTCTTCGACCATGAGTTCTTTTCATCATTGTTTTTTCTCCAGTTGTTAAATCATACGTAGGATTTGCACCTGGTCTTTCGTGAATAGCACGGTGAAGCTTGAGGCTAGATTGGTCGTTGAATTATCGACCACAGACATCACACTTTAATGTATAATCATGTAAAGCTTCATGCCTTCTTTTGTTGTCTTCTCGGTCGAACTGTTTCTCACGCTTGGTACAGCTGTATTTTTTATTATTCTTTGAACGACTCTTTGCGTGTCGTTGTAAATTCCGCTTTTCGGTATACGTCTTCGGGCATTTGTCACAAGCGAACATTTTAACTTCTGGTCAGCAGATTGGCAGTCTGGCGACTAAGGAAGCTGGTCGGGCGCGCCTTTATATAGTCTAAGTCATTTGTATCGATGGCTGTGATTGGTCGGTTAATTTTGTAAGATGGCTTCTGATTGATTAATCTCCTGTATTCTGATTGGCTAATCGATTGTAAATGGAGGCTTCTGATTGTCCGAAATCCCTGCAATTTGATTGGTCCATATTATGTACACCTTCAATCCACTTTTTTCTTCAGGAATGGCAACTTACTGAATTATAGATCATTAGCTTATCTATAACCTGAAGGCACTTTAACCATATGCAACCTGTTGGAATTCAAAGGGAAATGGAAGACTGTTTACATAAAAGTATGTGTAGTTTTATATGTAAATGAATTTATACTTGAGGGTTAATTTTCAGTATTGTTTATCTTAGTATTATTGGGTAAACCTTAATTTGTTTCTAATACAAAAAAACTATTTTTATTAATTTTGTTCATTTACCAAATGACCTACCCGTAATCCTTTATCTAAATTTAATTTTTGTAGTATTGGTAGATCATTTGTTGTGTTGTTATATATTCACAGGGTCACTCTGCATTTATCCAGACTTGTGACTGGCTATCCAAAAAGGATAGGCTGCATTAACTTCTTTTTTTTTCTTTTTTTAATTTTGTCGTTTTTTCTTTTTTCTTCTGTTTTTTTCTTTTTTTCTTTTTGTTCAATGGGAGTTCTTTTCAGTCAATCTGCTGTTGACGTTCTTTGCAGTATTCTCTTCTTGTAATTATTTGCTGTCCTTTTTCACCTTTTTGTTCAGTTTGGTCAATTCGGTGCAGTCTTCAGCAATCTTTCTCTTTTTGGCAAATTCAAAGCGTTTCTTTCCTTTTCGACATTTCTCCAACTTCTTCTTGGGCTTTAGATGAACGTTCATAGTCATATCATTAAGCTTCGGAAAAATTTTCCGATATTTAGGTTTCCATTCTTCCAATCTGTTGTTAGGTAGCTTAAGAAGAATTTTCCGGTATTCCGGTTTCGGTTCTTTTTCAATCACATATTTTTTCATTCCAGATGGAATAACGACGTAGATGCACGACATGGCGTCCGATGCGTTCGACAGTTGGAAAGCAACTGACTCTATTTCTTGTTGTATGTTTTTTAATTATCTTCATAGGCGATTTACTTCTCACCGGGAAAAATATTACTTCTGACACGGAGTTTGTCGGGTGTTTCTTGTTTCAAGTCCAGTAACAAATACCCTTAGGTTCAGAGTTAGCGTCTTCAAAAGCTTTTAACAAAAATCTTGGATTTCTAGGAAACATCTGTTGAGCTAATGTGTGGATCTGTGAGGTATCTGTTGGATTTTTAAATACCACCATGTAATGGGCATTCAATCTGATGGTTCTGTGATGCTTTCCTTTATGAAATGAATTCTGCACGATGTATATCACACTGATGTTTCGATGGTGACTCTTCTTGGTGAATAGAGAAGCAATTCGATCGTCTGTTTCTGCCATTAAATCGTCGATGATGACTAAATGTCTTTCGTTTGGATTCAAAATATCCAAATTGGGCAATCCTTCATAAAAATCGACACCGTCTATGGTGTCGTATAAAGGCTGGTATTCTCCAAAACACCAAAGTATATGTTGAGCAGGGAGAGATATCATACAGCGAATCTGTGTCACAAATCGTTTTACGAAATACGATTTTCAACTGCCGGTGGGTCCGGCAATTACACTGGTAACCGAATGAATCCATGGCATGAAATAACTATAATCAGGTCCATTGGCACACCAAAGTTCGTACCGATTGTCCATTGGCTTAACCCCAAATTGTTCGTTTTCATTATAGTGTTGCTGCTCCTGACAAGGGTATGGCTGTAGCTCCCGAGGGTGATCTCGATAGGTATCAGAGTATGTCTGTAGCTCATGAAGGTGGTCTCGGTAGGTATCAGGGTACATCTGTAGCTTTCGAGTGTGCTCTCTGTAGGTATCCGGATATAGTTTCTGTCCCTTTGACAGAATACTAGGGTACTCTCGGTAGGTGTCCGAATACAGTTCTTGCCCCTTTGACATACTAGGGTGATCTCGGTAGGTATCCGGATATAGTTCCTGCCATTTTTGGACAATACTAGGGTATTGTTTTGGATTTACAGATGATAAACACTGTGCATGGTTCTGTTTACTTCGAATATGTCGTTTAAGATCTTTTGACTAATGTATGCTTTACTGCAGAACGTACACATGTGCTTCATCTCGAGGGTTTTTGAAGACTGAGGACAAATCAAGTATTCTTTTTAATTTATACTATGTGTTAAATTTGCTGTGTAGTATTGCGCTTGTGCTGTGCCCTCTTGCGCCTGCGCTCCCCTGTTTTGCGTCATTTTGCGCTTGTGTTGTGCCTTTTTCGCTGTTTTGTACCGTTTTGCGCTTGCGCCGCGCTGTTTTGGTCTGCGCTGTGCCGTTTTGCGCTTGCGCTGCGCTGTTTGGGCCTGCGCTTGCGCTGCGTGGTTTTGGCCTGCGCTGCGCTGTGCCGTTTTGCGCTTGCGCTGCGCCGTTTTCTGCTTGTACTGCACCTTTTTTGCTTGCAGTGCACCGTTTTGCGCTACGCTTCACCGTTTCACGCTTGCGTTGTGCCTTTTTCGCTGTTTTGTACCGTTTTGCGCTTGCGCTGCAGTGTTTTGATCTGCGCAGTGCCATTTTGCACTTGCGCTGCGCTGTTTTTGCCTGCGCTGCGCTGTGCCGTTTTGCGCTTGCGCTGCGCCGTTTTGCGCTTGCATTGCATCTTTTTTGCTTGCACTGCACCGTTTTGCGCTTGCGCTGCGACGCGACGTTTTGCGCTGCGCTGCACCGTTTTACGCTTGCGATGCGCCGTTTTAGCGCTGTTTGCTCTTGGACTTTGCTGTTTTGTGCCTGCGCTTCGCTGTTTGGACTGTGCTGCACTGATTTAACGCTAAAGACACTACTCGAAATGTTAAGTATTAAGATAATGTGACACAAAACATCAGAACTTATCGACATTGATGTGAACTTTAACACTAGAACACACTATGAAACTTTAAATATCAAGATAAAGTGACTCAAAACATTAAAATTAAATATTATTAACGCGGACTTGTGCATCAAAGCACTATTTGAAACGTTAAATATAAACATTAATTGACACAATTGGTGGAAACGTATTATTTATATAAACTCATACATGAAATCACATTATGAAATATAAAACATGAACACAAAACTTTATCAATCATTCAAGCAAAACGGAATAACATTAAATGTTTGTTACAAAGACAACAAAATATGAACTTGTACATGAAAACACGCCATGAAACATCGAGATAACGTCAAATTTCGTACTGAACTTTTAAACAGTACGTTTTAGTTTTGTAACATCTAAACCAATCACTTTAGAAGCATCAAATTACCCCGAAACCATATATCATATGAATCTATTACTTTTATTAAGTATTAAGGCCGATGTAGGGGTGACTTGGACCGATCTCAAACTTTCAAAGGGTGATATGTAGTAAACAGTACTTCATAGCACTTTGAAACTTATACCAATCACTTAAGATGCATCACTTCAAGTCGAAGCCATCTATCATATGACTCTATTACTTATTTTAAGGATTAAGGCCGAGTTAGGGCCGATTTCATTTCAAAGGCCAATAACTTCTTACCACTATGTCAGAGCACTTTAAAACTTATTCCAATCACTTTAGATGCATCAATTTACCCTAGTTTGATATATCATATGACCCTATTACTTATAATAAGGATTAAGACCGATTTAGGGCCAAGTTAGGGTCGATTTTTGTATTTATTAGGCCGATATATCGTAAACAATACTTCATAGCAATATAAAACTTATACCAATCACTTTATATGCATCATTTTACTCTAGTTTAATATATCACATGACTCTATCACCAACAGTATGATTTAAGGCCGAATTAGGGCCGAGTAAGGACCGATTTCATTTCAAAGGCCGATAACTTCACAACAGACCTCCATAGCACTTTAGAACTTATACCAATCACTTTAGATGC
>MJUU01050574.1:17581-33499 GCA_002080025.1 Modiolus philippinarum | reverse complement strand
ACAAACATTTCAAGTATGGTTGCTAGGTAGAATTCCAAAAAATAAGTGCTCTTTGAGACTTCCAGGAAATTTACGAATATTGGAACCAAATATTTTTGAAATCCAATTCATGAAAATGTTTGTCCTAAACTACAAAAACATTTTAANGCCAAGTGCAAATCGATGAGATTATTACCGGTATTATAGTCTAAAAATAGATGCGATCCCTATAAAAAATTATTACCGTAATAAAATCAATATTGTTTATTACAGTAATAATGATTTTGTCAACAATCGCATAAATTGCTCGACTATAACAAGAGCTGTCGCCGAATGGCAGCCAAATATACCCCCGCTCATTGAACCCTGAATCAATATAGTTGCAAAATAAAGTTGGTGTGGACACAATACAGGTGTGGACACAGTACAACTGTGGACACAATACAAGAATGGACACAATGATATAATCTTCAAGAAAGAACTTTTCACAAGGGTTCCAATGAAAACACTCTGTCTAAATCAGACAAATATAAAATTCACCTTTTTTTCAGCCTATTTGACATTTTACACATCTACACAGGGATGGCTCTGGCTTCTGAATATCTGTCGCAAGAAAAATCGCCAACTTGTATTTTTTGTCGCCAATTACAAAAATGTGTCGCCAATTAGGAAGTATTCAATTGGTTTTCTAGGTTGGACGATAGACTTTTGTGTTCTTTCTTCCACACTAAAAGAATAGTTCTATTTTGTATTCTTTTGATGGAATAAATTCTTTTATCATTTACATGCTTTGCTGTTTCAGTTTGAATCGTATGCTCAATATTCCTTGTTTGCTGCCTTTTGCAGGTACTGTTTTCAAACATTTCAGTTATGTCCTTCAAAGTCGTTAATGTTTCATTTGCAGACAGATGTTTTTATTCCCCTCACAACGAGGAATTTTTTAAAATCTTTTTTTTTCTTCATCATTTACATGATTTTTTTATTCGATTTGAGGTACTCGCTTCATATTCCTTGATTACTGTCTTCAGCAAAGAAGTGTATATTCCTTCCACTGCCATGTCACTGACACTGGTATCTCCCCGATTGAGGGAGAGAGACTGAATGTTAATATATTTACATCTGCTTGTCAAGTTTCAAATAAATAGTTTATCTTTCAATAGGTCAATAAAAGTATTAAACAAAAATTGATTTTGCAATTATTTGAATAAAGTTTGTTAAGCTTCAATATTATCCCTTAAAATTAGTTCAATTTTTTATTTTATAAGACTTGATATACAATTTTTAGTAAAAAGAAACACTCAAAGCCTCTTTAATTTCGTTTTCACAACATAGAAAAGGGGAAGTAACTCAACTTCATAATTGCATAATCTAATCCGTTTGTTGTCGTGAACATTTAGGAAAATAAGAAGTGGATATATATTAAACGGAAAAAAAAGAAAAGTATAAAATTTTAGTGTATAATAATACTCTTTCAATTCCTTTGATTCCTTTGATTGGGCTTGTATCTGTCACAAGTCATTTTGGCACGTGCACAGATAAAATTATATAAACAGGTAATGCAATCAACAGATGACCGGAAATAATCAATGGACTACAATAATGTTGCCAGAGGCTATGAATTGACATTTAATTATTACCTATGATTATTTTAACAACAAAAATCATGAAAGGTTTCAACTAAGAAGGGTAAAAATTGGATAATACCGGCAAGTTGATTTGAAAAACGTAGTCGCCAAAAAAATCGCCAGGAACGATTTTTTGTCGCCAGAATGAAAATAAAATCGCAAATTGCGACATTGGCGAAGCCCAGCGCGAACCCTGCTACATATAGTGTTCTTCCTTTGTGTAAAGTTTAATCAAAATCCTTCAAGTGGATTAAGAGGAGTTATGAGTACGAGGTAACCCATACATAGGGAATCAATGAAAACTCAAAGTCAAATTATCTCCCCTTCCTGGTTTCTGACAATAATTATATTCCCTCATGCACATCTCCATATAGTGTTATTACTTTGTGTAAAGTTTTATTAAATTCCTTCAAGTGGTTTAAGAGGAGTTACGCTTACGAGGTAACCCATACATACGGAATCAATGAAAAGTTAAAGTCCAATTATCTCCCCTTCCTGGTTTTGGACAATAATTATATTCCTTCATGCACATCTCCATATAGTGTCCTTCCTTTGTATAAAGTTTCAGCAAAATCCTTCCAGTGGTTTAAGAGGAGTAACGCTTACAATATAACCCATAAACAGTGAATTAACGTAAAGTCAAAGTCGGATTATCTCCCCTTCCTGGTTTCAGACAATAATTATATTCCTTCATCCACATCTCCATATAGTGTCTTTCCTTTGTGTAAATTTTCATCAAAATCCTTCAAGCGGTTTAAGAGGAGTTGCGCTTACGAGGTAACCCATAAATAGGGAATCAACGAAAAGTCAAAGTCAAATTATCTCCCCTTCCTGGTGATAGACAATAATTATATTCCTTCATGCACATCTCCATATAGTGTCCTTCCTTCATGTAAAGTTTCATCAAAATCCTTCAAGTGGTTTAAGAGTAGGTGCAGTTACGAGAAGTGTGGACAGACGGACGGACGGACGGACAGACGGACAGGGTGATCTCTATATACCCCCCAAACTTTGTTTGCGGGGGGTATAATAATGATCTTGTGGATTTGCACTTGGCCGATAGTGGCTACAGCTAAAGCAAATTCTGTTGAGTGTTTTCAAAGAACTGGAATGACAAAGGGACAGACTGACAGAGTGACCCATAGATGGACAAATCAAAAACATTCAAATCCAATGCAACTTATAGTGTGGTTACAAAAATGAATTAATTTTAATTAACAATCCAAATTTACAGGATGTTTGATTCAAAATTTATATTTATATACTTTTATTACTAATTTGTGCAATTTTCAATTGTTTCCAATTGACGATAATTCTATTAAAAGATATTTCAACTGAAAAGGAAACATATTTTCTGTATTTTTCAATAACAGAATTAGAGATAAAAACACTATTAGTAATTTGTTTTGCTCTGATGGATATCTCAGCTCGCATTGCATCTCGTGCTGATGTACTCGATGCAATACAAGCAGAGGATTCCATTCTCGTAAAAAAAATTACAAATAGTATATATGTATCTTTACTTTCAGTATAATAAATGGGTCTATTTTTGGAGAGGTGTTGACTTCAACTAATATGATAAAGCAAGATAAAAATACAAAATCCCTCAAAAATCCAATATCTTAAACGCAACTTTCTACGGCAGAATGCCAAATAAAAGACTTGCACACAACTTTAGCAGCAATTTGCCACCAAACAGTTACAATATTGCAACAGGCATTCTATCAGTTTCTATCTTCAATACTGGAGTCTCAAGTTTATTCCATTTTTAATGTGGAGGTAAAAATTGAACAGTCACATGATCTTTTGTTAGGTATCCTCGGTAAGCATTTAAAACAATTAAATTGTTTGACTACAAATAGAGTTTTACTTGTCACATAAGATAATTTTAGAATGGAATTCAGTAAATCTGTTGATCTTGAAAATGGTGAATTCAAAATTCTTAAACATTTTACCTGTATTTCCAGATGTAGGTTCAATTAAAACATCTCCTGGTTTTAATATTCCCATCTTTTCAGCATCTTCCACCATTCTATAACCTATTCTATCTTTAACACTTCCTCCAGGGTTGAAAAATTCACATTTTACCACTGTAATTACAATTTGTTATTAAAACTATAAAAACTGTGTGCAATGCTCACTAATATATATCCCCTGCTCTCCCCATTTAATAATAAATCAAACCAATCTCTAAAATAGGAGGTGCACATCTACATTATGTTAAAGTTTCATGAAAATCTACTCATTGATTCAGGAGAAGTAGTGGATAAGAGATGGGAACCCCCTTATAATGTAATGGAAAGGTCCATGTTTTGCAACAGGAAACCCCAAAAATCAATCAAATCAAATTCTGAAATAGGGGGTAGGTGCACATCTACATTATGTCACAAAGACTGCATTAAAGTTTCTTAAAAATCTATTCAGTGGTTCAGGAGGAGTAGCCTATAAGAGTTGGGTACCCACTTGTAATGTAATGGCAAAGTCCATGTTTTGCTATGGGAAACCCCAAAAATCAATCAAATCAAATTCTGAAATAAGAGGTGCACATCTACATTATGTCACAAAGACTGTGTTTAAGTTTCATGAAAATCTTTTCAGTGATTCAGGAGGAGTAGAGGATAAAAGATGTGTACCTATTTGTAATGTAATGGCAAAGTCCATGTTTTGCTATGGGAAACCCCAAAAATCAATCAAATCAAATTCTGAAATAGGAAGTGCACATCTACCAGTCAAGTACCTAACCTGTATGAGTTATTATAGAAAAATAACATGCATGTGTTATTACTAAGGGAAAAAATTGATAACATATGTATGTTACATGCTTCAAATAGGCATTATGCAGTCATAGTTTTGTTATAAATGTATACCATTTTATTATTGCCATTATTGTCTATCAGCATGCTAGGAGTTAAAATCATAGGACTTTTCATAGTTTGCCAATATTGCAAAATATACATATGTTATTACAGGAAAAGTATGCCTGTAATAATAGAAGGGTGTTATTACAGCTACTCTGCATCACTTAAAAGTGTTTTCCTCAGACCAGAATAATGCCTAATCAAATTAAATTTTTATTTATAGTAATGTATGAAAATCTAAGCATATCAATAGGTTCTGCGCAAGTTTCTTAGTAATTCCCAAGTGTCTAATAAACTAATAAATATTTAAGTCATATGCCTGTAATAACTAAGCATTGTTATTACAACTAAAGTTATATCATTTTAGAGCCTGTTCTCACTGATTAATCATGGTTCATCAAAAGTGTTTTAACTTACTTGAAAACTGATTTATCCAGGCTAAATAATTAGTTTCTGCACAAAGGTCTAAGCAATTCCCAAGTGACCAAAAAAAGGTAATATATTTTAGGTTGCTACATACATATGTTATTACAGAATTAGGAATAAAGAGCAGATAACTCAAAACAACATCTGTAATAACACATGCATGTTATTATTCTGTTATAACTCATACAGGTTAGGTACTTGACTGTCTACAATTTGTCACAAAGACTGGTTTTAAGTTTCATGAAAATCTATTCAGTGGTTCAAGAGGAGTGGCAGATAAGATATGGGTACACCCTCAGGTGTAACGGACAGACGGGCGGACAGCAGGACGGACAACCCCATCACTATATACCCTCCACTTTTCAAGCTGGGGGTAAAATAACTATCAAGTCAGTTTCTTTTGTCCAAGATTATTTCAGAATATTTCCTAATTGCTTCAACAGATGACTTGGTTCTTGGTTGTTTACGTCATTTACATTGGTTGAACTCAAAAAGGTGAATCAACATTTTGCAAGCATCCATATTTAAAATTTTCTTTTTTAATTTGTGGGAAATACCCTCCGTAAAGGCCATCCTAAGTTTTTATCCATCCTAAGTTTTTTGGGGTGGACGTTGACTTGGAGGAGGAGTAGACGTTTTGTTTGATGACATAACCCTCTGTTGTTTTCATTCTAAAGGATGAGTGGCAATAAGACCCATATTTGGCCAAAAAAAATCAAGTTGTTTAAAATAGTGTGATATTTATGGGAAATATTAACTATTACATCTGGCTACAAAGAAAACATATAATAATACGAATTCCTTTCATTTTGACGTTATTGTGACATCACCAGGAGCCGTCTTTTTGAAAGAAAATCAGAAAATCTGCAATTTTGAATGTTCTCAAAGCAAATTTTCTTTAAGTGAACATGGGGCACATGCAATCAACAACTTCAAACTTTCAGAAATGATGTATTTCACCATTTTACACATTTTGACTAAATATGAAGTTGTTATTCAGATGTGCCCATATTTTTCAAAGCACAAAAATATGCAAAACACAGCAAATATCTATGAAATTCTGACTATTTCCAAAAATATAGCTTTTAAGTTAACTGATTATCATGAGAATCAAACTGATATGGAAAAAAAAGCTTTATCATTTTCATAAAGCCCTATATTTGTTCAATGTTTCAGGAACATAAGACATCTGTTTGTATAGTTTTAGTTTCATGGTAAATCTTGGGCCAAAAATGGGTCTTACTGCCACTCATCCTTTACAATATTACTTACAAACTTCACACTCTATACCATCCTTCTTTGGTATATTATTAAGCCTTACGAGTGGTGTATTCCCTGTCTGGTGTAGTACTTACAAACTTCACACTCTATACCATCCTTCTTTGGTATATTATTAAGCCTTACGAGTGGTGTATTACCGATCTGGTGTAGTACTTACAAACTTCACACTCTATACCATCCTTCTTTGGTATATTATTAAGCCTTACGAGTGGAGTATTACCGATCTAGTGTAGTACTTACAAACTTCACACTTCTTTGGTATATTATTAAGCCTTACGAGTGGTGTATTACCGATCTGGTTTAGTACTTACAAACTTCACAATTGATACCGCCCTTCTTTGGTATACTATTAAGCCTAATGAGTGGTGTATTACCGATCTGGTGTAGTACTTACAAACTTCACACTCGATACCATCCTTCTTTGGTATATTATTAAGCCTTACGAGTGGTGTATTACCGATCTGGTGTAAGACATTAGGTAGTATCTTTGGTCTTGGAGTTCTGAACGAAAAATAAAATATCTTATTAGACTGTATAATAAAACTAAAACTTCGGAACTTTCTCAAAAAATGATAACTGTCTATAAGATATAATGTCGCCACTGAATAATAAAGATCCTGAGTGGCACTTGCAACCTCTTACTTGGCTTTATAGGCTTGCTCATTATTTCACACTGGTTACCTGTTAAATCCTCTAGAAATAGCTACAGTATTAGAAGGTCCTATCTACACCTTTTTCTACAGAATGGAGTAAAACGTCTTATCTACATACACTTTTCAACTGAAATATTTTCCAACCAAAAGTCCATTTTGAAGTTATCAGGTCTTAACAAGCAGATACGACAAAATATTCTTCCTTTCAAACTTAATAAAACTATTTAATTGCAGAAATGACTCTTAAATTCTATGGCCAAGATGAGGTAAAAATTCATGGACTTGGACATTTATCTTGCTGATCTTTCATCATGTTCATATTTGTTTCCTGATATGCCACATATCCTAATTCCATAGGTACATGATATCACTGTCTCTAATTTCTAACAAATTTAAGCTTAACCAAGGCCTGACTAGTATGATAAAAATATTTCTCATCTCTAGAGAGAAAACAACTCACATGAAATTTCCAGTCAAATCTATTCCGAACATGTGTTTTACATTATGTCATTAAAGAAACATTTTTTACAACTTAAACACGTTAATTATGAAATTTCTCACATCTTGTTAAATAAATCTGTAAATGTTTAAAAACTGAGCAAGCCTCATTTTCAAACATTTGCAAAATTTCTTTAACTTGATATGAGAAATTTCATAATCAACTTGGTTCTCTTTGCTGAATCTATATATACCAAATTAAATACAGTAGAACTTCCATTGCATGAATTGCAATAGCTCGAACAACATGGATGCTTTGAACCCATTTTCTGGTCCCTTTGTTCAAGTTTAAACATAGTTCGACCTCGATAGCTCGAATACTCCTCTGGCTCGAACTGTTTTCATCAGTCCCTTGGGTGTTCCAGCCATCGAAGTTCGACTGTGTATTTGTGTCCAGTGTATTTATTCCTTGTGAGAAGAAATTCATTCATTGTTATAAAATATAATTCAACATAAACACAAATAATTAATTTACATTTATATTTACCCACACAATTTAAATATTGTTACTTACACATCTACATGTATATGTGGGGACTCGTCCATGGACTTAGCTTCATGAAATGTACATTTACTTGGAAGATCTGGACGTTGCCACTTCCTAAATGGACTATCGGATACTGGACAGCCATTGGTAGACATTGTTCTGCAAAACAAATGAGAGGATAAATCATCTGCAATTTCATATTTTAGCAATAACAGTACATCATTGTTAACCTGAAGGTTGCAATAGTAGCATGTTTGGTCTCCTAGAGGAAGTTCTACATGCATGTATAGCATCTGAACTGCTAAAATGAGCAGTTCACTTTGATTCAATTTAAAAGCGACTAGAATTGAACAGAAAAAAATGGATAATAGGGAAATTGGTTGTGTATCAAAACTATACATGCTATATTTTATCTTGCAATCATACATTTTATTACACAGATATAAAACCCTACGAATATCTCCCAAGTCATATCCTGTATACTATGCCTATACAGTCTCCTGATTCCCTAGTGTATTTACTCAATGTCGATGGGTTATTGCGATCTGGTTCGCTAAGAATGCAACACAGTTTCCCGTGCTATATGAATTGCAGAACCAATAACATGTATAAGCTAAATGCAAAAAATTAATTAGAAGCAACAATATTTCTAATTGCAGGATAAATACAATACATGTACATTGTACATTGTCTGAATTATAAAATTGATTTGTACTCGCCATGCAACAGGTGAGAAATGCTCGGTAAACCTTGCATTTCTCACCCCATCAAAATCTAATAATTAATAAATATTCTACAGCCAAATATGTGCAAAGACTCAATTTTGCCCTTTTTGGCACCTTTTTTAAAAACAGGAGGGCCGGCAAAAATAACCAAAACCATCCCCAGCCTTCCTTTTGTGCCATGGAACACTGTGGTAAAATTTCATAAGGATTGGTCAACTGGACAATGGAACTTAAGTTATTGACCAAAAACAAAAGTGTCTACAGACAATGACAACACTGGACGACGACGACAGCACCATACCATTATATGACCTCAATTTTTTTGCAGTCGTATAAAAACTATCCTTCTAGACCATACATACGTGAAACTTGACATTTGGCTCGAAGAACAAACTTCAAACATTGGAAATGATGCTTAAATAAATCAAAATTATTTTAAATCTGATATATGTTTTGATGACCAAACATCATCATACATTATTAATCTATAAACTCTACTTTATTTGTGGATGATTCTGCACCAATGTCTGAAAATAACAGACACAAAAACATTCAAAACTTTGACACAATTAATGTATATATATCAGACCATTGTTACACATCTTCCTGATTTTTTTTAGTACACTTTATGCGACATCCAGATTTCAGTCTTGTGGTTACGCCCATCTTGCCATCATAATATTGTATTTGGCTTCTTGATGTTTCCTATTTCAAACTCAATCATCTTAAAACAGTTAAAATACTTATTCACATATAAATGTAATATTTCAATTCAATTTCAGTATATCACCATGTACCATTTTGCATAATGATAAAATATTTCATGTTGTTATTAAATCAGTCTTTTTATATGTATCATTTTGAAAAAAAAATACATCAAAATATATCATTTTTTATGCTTATCTTTTGTCTGCCAATTACTAAATTAGTATTAATTAATTTGTAAATATAGGTAAAAATTACAGGTAATAATTCACCTATCCTCTGGATCAGTGACAACTTTATTAGGGTCTTAATGACTAAAACAACAAAATTTCAAGAGAATGTTTATTCAAGAATACATTGATATACTGTCACAGGTTGGAAGTAATAAAATGTTGTAAATGATTTCCTGTTCAATATAGAACTGCATGGAAACAAATTGTCCAGTGAAATCAAAGTAAACTGTATGACTTATAACTCTGAGATACATGTGTCAAACTCATTATAAATTCCCCTTTAGTCATTGACCAGTATTTGCCTAATTTATATTCATAAGACATTGTTCAAAAATCAACACAAAGTTTAATTTAAAGATTAATTTAATGGCTTTATAATAGCATATAAATAAAGGAGATACCCAGTATAATTTGTTTTCTGCAAGTCAAGTAAATGCTGGTATTTTGCCAATTGGTAATTTTCTCCTCACTTTCATTTTTATTAGATACAGATCACTTGATACAGACGTTACAGCACTTTACAACTTGAGTAACAATGTATTTGACCAGTAAATCCCTCTGGAGTTTGTCCTCATCTTGTTTGTTTTAAATTTCCTTATACACTCTGGAATCTTCAGCAAATTAGTACATGTTTATATGCATTTGAGTTTAGGCAATCAGGCATATCATTTATGTAAATGAAAAATTATGGGTTTGGACTGGCTCCATAGACTTACACAAAAACACCCAAAACTACCCCAAAACACCAAAAAAAAAAAACTACTCAAAAACACAAAAAAACGATTAAAATTATACTTTTTGAAACAAAAAATATCAATTTTATTACTTTTTTATTATTTTTTGGTCAAGAATTGTTTTCTATAAACATGATAAACCCGTTTAAATATGATTTTTGATGGAAATTAAACATGTCTTGTGTATTGAAATGGACATGTGACAAGTTCCAGGTAAGTAATATCCCAGATCTTTATTTCGTATTTTCAGACTCACATTTTCAAGTTATAAAATTTACTCTACACAAAACTAGAAATTTATCCTGTTGCCACAGTCTGGGGTCTGTTTCATCAGTTATTTTGTGATGAAGATATATATAGATTACACCACAAGATCCCGTTCATTAACATATTTTATCCACTAGCTGAAATTTTAATTGCGAGGCTTGCCGAGCATTTTAAAATTTTAAAATTTAACTATCGAGAGTGGATAAAATATGGTAACAATCGGGATAAAGTGGTGTAATCTTTTTCTCTAATGATCAATGATGTATTCCGAATAGATTTGGCGGGAAATAGCACGGGGCTTTATTCAACATACGTTGAAAAAAGAAAATTTATCCAATGGGTCAAAACCGGTTTAAACTTGACATATCATTAGAGAAATCATACTAATTCACTATTGATATCAACTTGAACCCAATTATTTTGAAAAAAAATGTAAATTGTTTAAAACATCATTTCAACAGACAAGGAAAATAATTAACATCGTTTTCATAAAATAAAAACGTACAAAAGTATTAGAGTTAAACATGACTGCGTTGTATACAAGACAGTTCAAAAACACGTATCGCCAAGCATATATCTTACAGTTATTACTACTATTTCTTTGAATAAAAATATAAATATAAAATAAAAATATTAAATTTTTTTTTTTAATTTTACCATTTTGCATTATTGTATTGTGTATTATAACATTTTTTGGGTACTTTGGGATAGTTTTGGGGTAATTATATGGACCGGTTTGGACCTAATCTTTTTTTAATAACATTAGTTTTCTGGTCACACCTCTTTTTCTAAACCAATGCAGGTATTAACCTAATATTATACATGTATGATTATGTCAGTCCACCTCTCAGAGTTACCTTGGAATTGGTTCCAATCCTCTCTTTTTTGAAGGAACTAAGGGCCTTTGAATCAGAAAACTTATTTTTTACATTTTTGTTGGTGTAATTAACAAAGTCTCAATTCTTTTACTGGTAGGGACTTGGCATATTGCTATTTGTTAGTTGCTTTTTTTTTCAAGCCATTGTAAGCGTACTATCTTTCGGGTATGTAGAATTTCCGGGTATATATACAACCTATTGTATTTCTACCTTGGTGTTTATAGATGAGTTTCCAATTGGTGAATTTTCCCGGAAAATTTTGACGTCACAATATAGATTTTCGGACGTCACATTGTTACATTGTACTCAACGCAATTTACTGGGGTCAATCGGGGTAATTCATTCATAAAACGAAATTGGAAATTCGTCTATTCCATCACGGCCAGTACTCCATTGTGACTGGTCAGTTAGATGTTGTGGATATTCTACCCTAGTGCATTTTATCCAAAAGGAAAGAATGCACTGCAGGAATTAATCCCTGTTACACCATAACCATCTATTAAAAATTATGTGTTCCTGCAAGTAAAAACCAATTTCCAATTTCATTTTATGAATGAATTGCCCCGATTGTCATTGGGTCAATCGAAGTAAATTGCGTCAGGTAACGTTGTGACGTCCAAAAATCTATATTGTGACGTCAAATTTCACCATTGTAAATTGTCTATTGCAGGACCAAAATTGGTATCAATGGAAACGGTCTGTACAGACAATAACGCAGATACCTGGAATTAAACTAGTGACCAATGTTATGTTTACATTCTTTTGGGTCATCATGTGGGTCGAAACGAAAGAAAACAAAGTTGTTCTCGTCTATTTTTAGAACAACCCTGAACCAAACGGGTAACTTTGAAACTCTTTGATGTACAAAATGTGATAACTTGTTAAATTATCATTACCTTTATGTGCAAAATATATCTGTTGCAATATAGCAATATTGACTGGAATTTACACACGTGTAACAGTTTTCTTGAACCTATCCAACTTGTCTGGGTTTTGATTGGATAAGATCGATGGGTGTGTACTGGATAGTTCTAGGGTAGAATGGTATTGACCTTGACCTCTCAATTCTTTTCAAACGATTGAAGATTGGTAGTTTTCAGATTTCTGGACTTCAAATTTGGTTTGTTCAACTGAGGACTCCTAAATGTGCAATATTATTGCATTAGAAATTTAATTACAATTTACCAACTCTGCAATTCCGCTTTTGATTCCCCTATCCCATTTAAAATGGTTTCTTCCGATTTCAAGCTTTTGAAAAACCCGATAGTCGTGGTCAGAATGAAGCTTGAAAGATGCTGAAGATGTTGCTGCCGTCACTCTTCATTGTTTATATAGTTGCTAGAGGTAAAATGAAAAGAGACGAATGTATTGTTTCTCAAATATTTATACCATTTATATTTATTTTCCGAGCAGCATCATTAGAATTCGTCAATTTATGTATGAACTGATGAATTGTCATTTTCATTCAAATGTATCCATTCATGCCAAATCATGGCATGGTTGAGGGTATGAATGCCCTGTAAGGACCGTGGTAGGAAATAAGACAAAACACAGCTGATCTTACGAGATGTTTACTTCGAATGCTACCAATGTACATATAGCTACGGAGTTTCGGAGTTTTCTGTGATTTAGCTTGCAGGTTGTCAGTCTGCTCCATTAGGCACTAGTCCGATGCCTGAGACTAGTAAATTTGAATTCGGACTAGTAATATTTTTCAACCACTAGTCCGACTGGACTAGCAAAAATTTTTTGTCTCAGAAATTTTATATTGCATTTTCTAGACAAAATGCTGCATTTACATTGCCTTTCATTGCGTTAAATTTTTTTCTTTTTTTCCGGACTAGTAAAATGGGATTCTGACTAGTAAATCTGTTATCTCAACTAGCCCGAAGGACTAGTAATGAAAAAAGTTTTTGGCACAGACTGGGTTGTGCTTGTTTTAACTTTGCGCTGACCAATTCTCTAATCCCTTTTTTGATTCAAAGCCAGAGATGTTGTCGCCTTGAGATGCTTTCGTTTACGCAATTTTGTTTTTCAGAAGGTTTGATCACGTGATCAACAGAACGTGCTATCGACTTTTTCGTGGTAAATTTTGGCTCTTTGTACATTGCAGAGAAGAAAAAAATTTACCACGAAAAAGACTAGCACGTGCCTGTCTAAAAATATCGATCACATGATCAAACTTCCAAAAAACAGAATGGCGTAAACGAAGGCATCTCGAAGCGACAATCAGAAAGAAGGAGCTGTAACTTCCATACCAGGCTAGTCCAATTCAATATTTTTAGGGATTCTTGAAGGAAAATGTGTCCTCTTTTGATTCCACAATGGTTGATATTGTACATTTCCAACTTCAAACATTATTTTACCCAGAAAGAGGTGGGGGTACTTGATAAAAATTTCCCGAATAGAATTATACATGGTTAATAAGGGATTCAGAGGCAGGCAATATCAAGAAACATCCCTGTCTTCGAATCTCAAAAGGAATTAACAAATTCTTTTAATAGATGTTACAGTTTCACTATCCACGGCTCCTTCTGTATGATTATCCTCCCAATATTTCATGATCCGAAAAGTCCTTGTCCAAGCACAGGGCCTTGTTACTAATTAGAAAATTTTACTATCCATGCATATACACTAACAAGGGCGGACATCAGTTCCATACCTGCTCGCTTCAACCCCTGTTTTATTTTTTTATTTCCTTATAAAATATTCAAAACTTGGTCTAGTTCACTTCCCAAGATGTTTATCTTTTCAAAATATATCATAAACCCCATCTGATTACCTTCCGTTTAATTGGGAGCAATCCTTTTTGTTGAGAAATGCACAGAATTGTCAACTCCATTGACCAGAAAACGAAAGTAAACTTCAGAATTCTCTGGACTTTCTTTAGATTTTAGGAATATATCTGAGAGTTTCTTGATTACGTCATTGGGCGGGAAATTCAAACTAAATCTTGCTGTATGGTAAACCATCGAGACTTCCTATTTGGGTTTGTGATAGGCTAGTACTTCGCTTTCAATAAAGAACAGCTGAACGTTACAACTTGTATTGTTAGACTCCATAAACTTGTGTACATTAGTTACGTTACCGTACAATGAGTAAAACGTCAAAGTTACAATCAATAGAAACGTCAGTGACGTTAGTTACGCAAAGTCAATCATCGGCAAATCCGCGATACTCCGGGCACCAAAAGGTGAAAGAAATTAAATAAAAATGACTTAAAGAATACAATAAATTAGTTACCCATTATCATTAAAGTCCATGGTAGAAAAATTAATCACTTTAATGCTTTAAAGTCTATCTATCCAAACATCTTAAGATATTATCTTGAATTAAACGTAGTCCATTGCTTTATATTTTCCTTGGCCTTCACTTTCGATAAACGATCTGTGACTTCTGATGACATCTCCGTGTTGTGGTTGACCTCTATTGGATATAACTTACATATCGGCCGATTAGTCACTCCATTTTTTGTTCGCAGGTTGACTGCTCCAACAAGATGATCTTTTCCTCGAATTAGTTCCTCGACTTTGCCCAATTTCCATGATATTCTCGGGGCCTCTTCGTGAATCTGAACAATGTCACCCACTCGAATGTTTTGTATATTGTCTCCATGCGCATTGTGAAATTCTCGCAAACTTGTTACATACTCGGTTTTCCACCGTTTCCAAAAATGTTCCAAGATTTCTTGTTGATGTTTTAGTCTTTCATTTAATGAATGAACCGTAGGCCTATCAAAGTGCTTCAAATTGTCACTGACTTCGGTTGGATAAGGTAGGCACGTAATTTGTCGCCCATAGAGCAAATGTGAAGGTGTCAAAGGTTGCGGTTCATTTACGTCAGATAATACATAAGTTACGGGACGATCATTCAGTTGAGCTTCTATTTCTGTGATAATAGTTCGCAATTGATCAGCTGATATGCAAGCGCATCCTATTACTTTTCTTAAGCACGTTTTGGTGAGACCAATAAGGCGCTCCCACCACCCTCCATACCAGGGTGCACTCCGTGGGATGAATTTCCATATAGTACCAAGTGAACTTAGTTTTTCTTTGACTTCATTAGAATTAGTTAATTGTTCAATTTCTTTAGACGAAGACTGGAATGTTGATGCGTTGTCCGACATCAGAATTCTCGGTAGTGATCTCCTACCTGTAAATCTTCTGAAAGCCAACAAGAATGATTCTACGCTTAGATTGGGTGTTATTTCTAGGTGGACAGCTCTGGTAGCGGCGCACGTAAAGAGACAAATATATACTTTACTCTTAGAATTGTCAACATTTCTTACATAGAGCGGTCCGGCAAAGTCAATTCCCGTAACAGTGAATGGGTTGTTACATTGTAGTCTATCATGCGGTAATGGTGGCGATTCCGGTTGACGGTAGGCATGTCCTGTGATTTTGTTACAAGTTATGCATTTTCGTAAAACTGTTTTTACACATTGGCGGATTCTAGGGATCCAATACAGTTGGCGTAATTGCGTAACTGTGAAATTCACTCCACCGTGAAGTTGATTCATATGTGCATCCATGACGATCAATTCGGTCAATTTGTGTTTCGTTGGCAATA
>MJUU01050574.1:0-14084 GCA_002080025.1 Modiolus philippinarum | reverse complement strand
GTTTTTTGTGCTATTTCCGGCCTTGTTTTTCTCTTTTTCACACAAACTTGTGTGGTGTTTCTTATCACACTTGCGACATTTATATTTTGATTGGCAATCTGAAACTTTGTGATTCCCAAAACAGTTGAAGCACAACTTTTTCTGTTTGATTACATCGTATCTTTCCTTACTGTTTGTCAGATTAGTACATTCAATTGGGGAATGTTGCTGGTTACAAAATACACATTTCTTGATAGGTTTGCTCTGATTTCTATATAAGTTACTATGAGTGTTGTGGTTTCTATGTTTAGATAGTGATCCCGTATGGAACGAAGCTGTTGGTGTCAAATTTTCTGATTTACTCGTACCCACCTCTTGTACATACAACTCGTTAGCAATTGCTTCACGTAAAGATCTTATATCCCAACTACGCTTTCCATAATCTCTGGTAATAATTTTCTTCATTTCATCGGGTAATTTATCAAGTATTACCGGAATTAAGAGCGATCCAAATGTACAGTACAGAAAGAGTGGTACCGTGACAAATCACTGTGATAGACGTGTCCCACTCTGAGAGTGGATCTAAATATCTTTTTTCCTATTTGAGATCATTTCCTACTCTCTTTTGTATTAAGAGTGGTGTATTATACCACTTAAAATGCAGAAAAATAATTGAGATATCTCTTAAATATAAAAACTTATTCAGTATCACTCTCAGAGTGAGACATGTCTATCATGGTGATTTGTCACGGTACCACTCTTTCTGTACTGTATCTTGTGACTGTCCCAATGATTCCAAACCTCTAATACTGGTTTCCATCTTATCGTAGAAAACTCTGAGACTGTGTGCACTGAATAAAGGGGCTGGTAATTCAAGTACATGTAAATGTTGCATATGTGCGTTAACGATTGTTTGCTCTTGTCCATAGCGCTCTTTCAGAAGATGTAATGCGTGATCATAGTTTGCGTTCGTAAGCGATAATCCAGAAATACAGTTTGTGGCATCTTGTTTAACTTGTGATTTAAGGTAGCTGAATTTTTGCAAATTTGTTAAGGCAGGGTTCAAATTAAATGAACAGTTGTCTCGAATGATTCCCAGAATGTTTGCCAAGTTAATACGTCCCCTTGGAATGTAGGCAAATCTAATTTCGGTAATCTATGGTAGAAGTTAGCAGATAGACTGTAGTGGGCGTGCATGTTGTCTCCTTGAACACCATTGCTATGGTTTGTATTTTGATTTACGGAAGATGTGTTTACTGTATTTGGAACAAATGGACTGGCATCTGGATTCATGCGGGGTTGAATAAATGAAATCTGACTTACCGGTGGTGGGGATTGTCTTGTGAGTTCCGTAATTTTGTCTTGATAGCGTTCCAGTGCAATTTCAATGTTCATATTAAATTCATCCGTGTCGAGAATTTCCTGTTCCATGTCACAAACATCAGTAGAATCAAGAATCTGAGTGTCCAATTGTTGTAAAAGATCACGTTTCTTCTCAAGTGTGGTAAGCGCGGCTCGAAGTTGTTGTACGGTGCATTCATGGTCGATTTTTTCGTCAGTTCTGTTGAGTAGTCGAGACACGGCACTTCTGTGTCCTCCTCTAGTTCCTTTCAATTTATCCATTGGTCACGGCATCAATATTTGGGTTTGTGATAGGCTAGTACTTCGCTTTCAATAAAGAACAGCTGAACGTTACAACTTGTATTGTTAGACTCCATAAACTTGTGTACATTAGTTACGTTACCGTACAATGAGTAAAACGTCAAAGTTACAATCAATAGAAACGTCAGTGACGTTAGTTACGCAAAGTCAATCATCGGCAAATCCGCGATACTTCCGAATTTTGTTGATTTCCAAATATAGAAGACCCTCGAGAGTTCCGAATTTTGTTTATTTCCAAATATAGAAGTTTGTGGTCAATGGAGTTGACAATTCAGTGCATTTCTCAACAAAAAGGATAGCTCCCAATTAAACAGAAGGTAATCAGATGGGGTTTATGATATATTTTGAAAAGATAAACATCTTGGGAAGTGAACTAGACCAAGTTTTGAATATTTTATAAGGAAATAAAAAAATAAAACGGGTTGAAGCGAGCAGGTGTGGAACTGATGTCCGCCCTTGTTAGTGTATATGCATGGATAGTAAAATTTTCTAATTAGTAACAAGGCCCTGTGGTCCAAGAAGTTCAATTCAACCATTTAAGGTAACAAAATAGCTTCGAAATCAGAAGACTGATCTGTGGTCAACAGTGATTCATACTTCAAATCATATTTCGTACATAAACATCTGACTCTAACGCCTATATCTAATGCAAAATCAGTAGCACTATTGATATCTTCTTCAATCTCTTCCATTTCAAAGTCGTATCCCGCGTAATTCCCGACATAAACGGGGCCTCAAAAGTAAGAGCAATGCACAAATACGAAAAAAATGTTCCAATACAAAAATAGAAACTGACAAGAGATACTAAGCGTCACTAAACTAACTAAAGCGTTACTAGCTGTCTGTAATAGAGTCAATGACTGTTAATCAAATATCCGTTAAGCATGTTCAATTGATTCATCATTGAGAAGCTGTCTGTTTATATCACAGAATGGTCTATCCTCCTTGCAACACTGATAGGAAATCTGCGTAGCATTGTTCAAAAGAATGAAACATACGATGACTCCAAATACGGGCAGCGATGCCTGAACATTCACAAGATATAGTTTGTAAACTCTCTCTTTCCTGTCCTTTTACTTCTGTTTGTCTCTGTAGCTTGAGTCTTCGGGTCCTTCTGTTTGCTTTCAAGTTTCGGAGTTTTCTGTGATTTAGTTTGCAGGTTGTGCTTGTTTTAACTTTACTCTGACAAATTCTCTTAATAGATGTTACAGTTTCACTATCCACGGCTCCTTCTGTATGATTATCCTCCGATGTTTCATGAACCGAAAAGTCCTTGTCCAAGAAGTTCAATTCAACCATGTACATTGTAAGGTAACACAATAGCTTTGAAATCAGAAGACTGATCTGTGGTCAACAGTGATTCATACTTCAAATCATATTTCGTACATAAATGCTGACTCTAATGCCTATATCTAAAGCAAAATCAGTAGCACTATTGATATCTTCTTCAATCTCTTCAATTTAAAGCTTGAACACAATCTTGGTGTCCACCTCTACGAGTCTGTCATGAAGCCATCGTACTGTAGCAATATGGTCATGCAGGTCCTTCTTATCTGTTTTTGTCGACTTCAAGCTATCTTCTAATTCCACCAACATAGTAGTAGCGGAATTTCTGTAGAAATACAAACACTTGCTAAACTATCAATTGGTCAAATGGCACAAAATGTATGGACTGTGGCAGGAAATAAGACAAAACACAGCTGATCTTATGAGACGTTTACTTCGAATGCTACCGATGTAGCTACGGCGACGTTGCCGTTGACGTAACAATAGGTGTACAAAGAAAGGGGACGTCATATCCCCCATAATTCCCAACATGCCTTGTATCGTTAACTGTCAAATGCCTCTTTTCAGCTATTGATAATGTCAAATGGTCAAAATTTTACCCTTTATTGTCATTAATATTTAAACAGAGACATATAAAACACAATAGGTGATTTGCCAATTACCAACTTTGTTTCCATTCTTTAAAATTTTCACTCAATCAACATCACGTGACACCGGACAAGTTAGCACATTTATCGAAGAAACCCCTATAAATCAGCATTCTGGTATATGAAATCTATTAAGATATAAACAAAACAAATAGACACATGAAAGGTCACATTATTTTGGTAAAGTTCACCGAAGATGAAGTTTGGAAACCGTACAGGTCAAGAGAAAATGATTTTTAAATTTTGGTTAGTTTACGCTGGAAACCACTTATGTTTGTCTTGTCTAGAGTTGCTCCCCTTTACATAAGGCACCAACATTGTGATAATTTGCAAACAATGAATATTGTTGACGTGCTGGAGGCATCTAATGAGGGAGCCCATTGCAACAAACCCCCTCAAGTATCATGACATGCAAATTATGCATGAAAACAACAAACATGGATGTCATGAAAGCGTAAATAAAGATGGCTGTAAATTGTTAACAAATGTTCATGCAATCATTTATCAAAAATATGCCAATGTAATAACTCCAATGAACTCTTGCTATTAATGATCATGAATGATATATGTCTTACCTTGAAGTTAGATATTCCTTTTTCCTTGCCTTAGGCCAAGGCTATTTGACAGCCAACTGGCTTTATATTTTTATTTCATAGAATTTCAAGTTTCACATGTCTCAAATTAACCCTTCTTGCGGCAGAGCTGCAATTTTCTTGTAATAGAAATATCTAGTAATTTTTTTTGTGAATGCATAAAAATTACTCTTAACGTCATCTGGCCTAATTTTTTGGCTAATAAGCAATATACCTATTCTCAACAAAAGAATATGGCTTTATCTCAGGCCGATCCACCACATTACAGCTCCCAGAGGTGCTAGACAAATGGACAGAGGCACTAGAAACTTCAGGGACAACCATAGACTGCATGTACATGGATTTCAAAAAGGCTTTTGACAAGGTGCCATATAATAGACTTATTGGGAAACTAGAACTTTTTATGGCATCAGAAGAAATTTAACAGAATGGATAAGAAGTTTCCTCAGTGACCGAAAGCAAAAAGTGATTTTAAATGGTCAAGAATCCAAATGGAAATCAGTAATGTCAGGTATCCCTCAAGGATCTGTTCTTGGCCGCTCCTTTTTGTGATATATATCAATGATCTTTCAGACAGTGTTAACTCGCCAGCATATATCTGTTTGCCGAGATACTAAATATACAGAGAAATAAAACAAAACGTGGATAAAGATATTCTGCAACAAGATCTGTCAAAATTAGAGGAATGGAGTAACACCTGGCTCCTAAAATTTCATCCAGACAAGTGTAAACATATGACTATTAGCAGAGACAAGAATACACAGGAGACCAGCTATAAACTGATGGGGCAAAATATTGGGAAAACAGAGGAAGTAAAAGACTTCGGCGTTATAGTCGATAACAGTCTGAAATTTGAAAAACACATAAGCGAAAAAGTTACTAAGGCTAACTCCATCTTTGCTGTAATAAGAAGATCATTCAAGAATTAAACTGCTGGGACATTTTTACCACTCTATAAATCTATGGTACAGTCACAACTTGATTATGCAAGTTCCATTTGGGCACCTTATCAGAAGAAGCTTGTCGACAAAATTGAACAGGTCCAGAAGAGAGCAACAAAACAGCTTCCGGGTCTTGGGAACCTCTCTTACCCAAGTAGTTTGAAAAAGCTGAAACTGCCAACTTTGAGTTACAGAAGGGTAAGAGGGGACATTATAGAACTCTACAAGATCACCAAGGAAATATACGACCCTGCTGTCACAAATTGCATCAAACTCATTAAGGATACAAACATCAGGCACAGTACTAGGACCAACGAACTAAAAATTATTCAACAAAGACCAAAACTTGAGATTGGAAGGAATTTCTTCACAATAAGAGCGTCGCAAATATGGAATAAATTGCCCGACAAAGTAGTTAATGCACCATCTATTAATAGCTTTAAAAACCGATTGGACAAATTCTGGGAGAACCAAGAAATATGATATACAATTATAGAGCAGAGATAAACTTAATGCAGGGATGTCACGGACGAAACTTGAATCTAGCTAGAGAAGAATTAGAGCCTTTAGAAGAGGCTTCATCCGAAGCCTGTTAAAGGAATCATCCTTATGTATGTATACTGCTGCTCAGGATCCAGACAAAAGGCGGGACAGACATATCTAGCATACATTACATACACATAAAGAAGTTCAAGTCTGGGTGTAGTTTGTGAGAATCAGCTACCGTAGTCATCAAATACAAGTTATTTCATTTTTGAAAATGCTCTAACTGAAAGTGTGTGTAGTTCAAGCAAAATACAGGGTGAAAATGTAGCTTTATTTGACTTTCTTAATTTACGATTCGGTTCATTCATAAAAAATTCCCACGGTGCGCTATCATCATGATCATTTTTACAAGTTTTTATGAATTGAAAACTAGTATAAACTACTACTATCACTTTTGTAACTCCTTAGGCTGTATTCATCTCTCAGTTTAAATGACTTGACAATTTTATGATACTTTGTTGTTTATATTTACATCTTAGAAAAAAGATTTGAAACAGGGAAATGTGTCGAAGAGACAACGACCCAAAGGGGAGTAATAACAACTCAAAGCCACCATAAGATCTTCAATGAACGGTGAGAAAACCCCACACCCAACGGCAGGTCGGAGTCAGCCCCTGAATAAAGAGTAATCAAGTTCAGCGAAGTAAACATCATCCTAGACTCCTAAAGACATAAAGTAAACTAACTAGAAAAAAGACAAGACACACAAAGGATAATAAATTTCCTGACTTAGGACAGGCACAAACCTGCTGCAGTGGGGTTAAACTAGTTTTATTGGGCCCAAACCTTCCCCCTAACCAATGTGATAGATAAAAAAACAATAGTAACAAAGTAAAAATCAGTTAGCAACAGGACTGAGTCAGTTGTGAAAAATTAAACTGAAATGACTAAATATACGGACATAAACATGAAATCACAAAAGACTACTTGCAATTAACTGACATGCCAGCTCCAGACCCATTACCAAACTGACAAATAAAATTATTTATCTATCTTATCTTAACAAGGTAGACATACTGGTACATCTGTTGAAAATAGAATGTGCCCACTGTGTAAATTACAGGTAGAAGACGAATATCATTTTCTTATTGAATGCATTAAACTAATTGATATAAGAGAAAAACTTTTTTCAGATATTATTAATATAATTCCATCTTTTGGAGGTCTAGATACCAGATCTCAATTTAATTTTTTATTTACTTGTCAAGAATATGATGTTGTTGTAATTATTGTAACTAAAATCAGTGAAATGTACAACTTCAGAAATGCTTTTCTAATTATTGGTAACTAAAATGATACTGACATATATATATTATTTTTATTATTATCATATATTTATAAAAGGTCATAATACTTTAAATTGAAGCAGTGTCACCTCAAATATGAAAGAAAATAATGAATTTACTAAATGGATCAGGCATGTGTCTTAAATTGAATATGTGTAAAATGTGTTGTAGTTAATTAATTATTGCTGTTTATTATTTTGTATAGTGTATGTGTTGATAACAATCCTATAGTTTGGATTTTATAGCAATAAAATATTCTGATTCTGATTCTGATTCTGATTCTATCTATTTTGAAAAGGTTTAAATCATCCCCAATCATGGTATTCATTTTCTTTTTTTCAAATTTTTACTTTTTTATCGACAGGTGTGTGTGAATCGCCCAACTTAGGTCTCACTAATTACCAACAAGAACCGTTAATTACATTGTACGTCTGCAAATGCCGTTATGAAATGAATTTAGAAATAATTTCTTTATGGGATAGTCATATGTTCTTTCAGATCCTTTGAATTTAGCTAGTAATTATAATGCAACTATCATAAATGAGGTGTTACAGTCTAAAACTTTGTATTGAATGGCATACTAAATATTGACCGGCATCTGGGTGAATTAAAAAAATGGCACCATGCATATTTTGTTATCTAGACAGAGAAATGTAAAAGTTTTGATGCAAAAGATTATACCAATGGATGTATAGTGGTATGTTGCATGTCCATGCAAAATTTCAATGAGATATCTTTATTGGTTAAAAAGTTATGCCCCAAAAACATGCCAAAAATGTCTGGAGTGTAACACTTTTTTGTGACAGTTTTTTTAACACTACTTTTTTTAAATACATATAAAATAGAAAATGATAATATCTGTTTAAAAGTAAATCTTTTCACTTAAAGTGTAACATCTTGAAATAGGAATTCAGTATCTGATTCAGGAATATTAGCAACATTGTTGCTGCAGTTGGCACAAAAACAATTGGAGTCCCATGCCTTGAGTGCAACACCAAAAATAGAAAAACTGCAAATAAATGAATAAATTGTGAAAATTCTTTGTTTGAAAAATCACATATTTACATTTATTTATGTAGAGAAATATCAATTCCATATGAAAAATGTGATACTGAATACTTTAATAACAACACCACCTCCTGATGGGTCATTAAATACATCCACCCTTGTTTGTCTGGAGTACAACATTTGAAGTTTAACCAAGTCCCCTTTCCCTGTATATTGATTTTTTAATCCACTATTGTTCTTTGTTTCAGACAACATTGATATAAAGATCATTCATTCGAGAATGGAACCTTTTTTCAGACACACACTTATAATTTAATTGAGAGCAATGTTTATGTTGTCTGGAGTGCAACAGTATTTTTAGTTTATTAATGCTTATGTTTAACAGTTTAAATGAAAATCTAAGCATCAAATAATGATTATTTGAAAGAGAGTAATCATTTCAACAATTTTAAAGAACAACTGGGTCATTTTTTTCAATTTCAGACTCTCTTTGTAGGTGCTTCATAGCAAAATCACGTTCATTTTTAGCTCACCTAGCTATGCCAGGTTGAGCTATTGCCATCACTTGGCGTCTGTCATCTGTCCGTTGTTAGCTCACTTTCAAAAATCTTTTCCTCTGCAACCACTGGGTCAAATGGAACCAAACTTCAACCGAATCATCACTAGGGTATCTAGTTTCAAATTTTCATGTTTTTGTTATTTTAAATTGTTATTTTCATGGCCGCAGGTAAAAAAACATGGCCACGGTTACTAAAAATAGAACATAGGGGTAAATTGCAGTTTTTGGCCAATAACTCGAAATCCATGCAGATATAAAAAATCTGACAGAGTAAAATTGTTGAGAATGATGAGATCTATCTCTCCTGCAATTTTGAAGAAAATCGGAAAACCTGTCTCAGAGTTACAGCCCTTTTCCCTTAAAATTTTCAAAATTTATGCATTTTTTATTTCAAAAACTGTAACAGATAGAAGTGAAATGTAAATTGCAAAAATGTTCAGCAAATCAAGATCTACATAGTCTGAAATTTTGAAGAAAATCTAACCGCCTGTGTTGTAGATATTGACTCTTTTTCACCAAAAATTGTTTTTTTCTTCAATGCCATATGGTTATGGGTTATCTCCCTTTAAATTCTGTTTTCAAATCTTGTTTGGTTTACTTTTCTCTTTTTTCTTTAAAATTTGAGAGAAATTCCATGCTATCACTTTATTAAAAAAAATTATTTGTTACATAATCATTTTTTGGAAAAAATACTTTCATAATCTTTATTTATTTCAGAAATTAATAATAATTGTATATAATTGTATATTTTGTCCTTCAGTAATTTTTGTTTGCCCACTTTGCAAACATCTCTCCCAGATTTCACAAAACAGATATGTGTTGGTGAAGGCTTGTGGGTATGGCTTGAATCTTGTGCCATATGTGCTGCCATACCTGCGACCCCCCACCACACGAAGGAAGTTAATACATCATTATCTAGTTTAAAATGTAAAATTAAATTATCTAACAACAAATATGTGTCAGTGCTCAAAAAAAGAAGAAAAAAAAAAGAGAAAAAAAAATCTCTCCCAGATAAATATTGAAGTAGCATCTTAACTTCAATGTCTGCATAAGTTTATAACTGACCTGCATGGCTGTGCCGTGGTGAGCTTCTTGCCATCACTGTGTCAGTGGTCCGTCCATCGTAAACTTTTCATTCAAACATCTTCTCTGAAACCGCTGGGCTAATTGGAACCAAACTTGGGCACAATGGTCCTTAGGTGGCCCCTTTAAAAAAAATGTCTGGCAATTCCACATCATATCCAAGATGGCTGCCAGGAGGGAATGTGTTTTTAACATTGGACCCTATAGGGAAACATATTCAAAGATCTTACATGACCAATTGGAATCATACATTTGTACTTAGTCACAATGGTCCTTACTTGGTCCCTTCATTAAATGTGTCTGGCATGTCCCAATAGCATCTAAGATGGCTGTCAGCTGGGAACATTGTTTAACCTTAAACCCCATGGGAAATCATTCAAAAATCTCCTCTGAAAATACTAAGCCAATTGGAACCAAAGTGAGGCACAATGATCCTTACATGGTCTTCTTCAAGAAAGGTGACAGTCGGTCTACGGCCCCATAAAAAATAGCTGCCAATGGGGAACATAGTTTAATTTTGGATCATATAACATCAGCAAACTTCAAAATGAGACCCTTAAACAGTCAATAAACTAATTTGAAAATGAGAACCTTAAATATTGTGATTATTTTGACTTATTGTGTCAGCCATGGCACAGGTGAGCGATACAGGCTCTTGAGAGCACTTGTTTAAAGAAGTGCTCTATTTATTTTGTCTGGCCTATGAATACTACTGACTGTTAGGTTAAAATAAAGAAAAATAAATATTAAACTTCATTTTTAGAAATTATAGACGTCAGATGCTTTAATTTGATTGTTTCAATTACATAGTCAATATGTTGCACTCCAGACACATTTCTGAATTTTTTGTTAATTAAACTTAATTCTAACATGGCTTCAAGGTTTCATTGTCAATAAAAAAATCAAGATTACAATGATGAGTTGTACTATGCCTCTCCTTTGGCCCTTTCTACATATTGTAGGTCTCGCTCATTTAATTCATGATTTTCAATACATTGATTGATACAATATATCTGTGTAGCTTTCCTGCATGCATTGAACATTGTTTAAAAAAGCAGAACAAGAAAATTATTGACGCAAGCGTCAAATTATAGGCCGCCTAATATTGAAATTTCAAAAGTGTTGCATTTTTCATGGGAGTTTGCAATATTTAGATTGTGAAGCAATTGTGTACAAAATGGATATGTATGTTCTTAAGTAAGAGCAGATCACAAAACATAAAAGCTGACAGTGTCAATGCCTGTGAATGATGGAAAAGCAAGTCCTATCTTGTTGCCTGTGACATTTGTTACATATAAGGGTGCCTTAAATTCGTGCTCTCAAACGCTTATATGATTATGAATAAATCTGCGGGATATGTGTTGAACAAATTCACGCTATAAATTAAGGACCCGTTAGACGATAAAAAAATCACTTTGTGTTGATAATCTACTTGTATTTATTGTACATATGTTTACACTATGTTTATATTATCACTATTATATTTTGAATCGATAATAAAGATGGAATTAAACTTAATTATAAATTGCAACATGGTGATTACATTAAAAGAGTTTATTATTTCAAGCATGCCTTTTCAACTCCTTCAAGGCATCCAATTAAAAATCGATTTTAAATTTGCTCCAAAACATTCATGTATCTATGACAACCATTTTTTTAACTGAAAACTTCAGGTATATGATGATGAAAGACATTAAAATTGATTTTAAGAAATTTTGAGAGTTTGAAACATCAAATTCATTATTTTTTGAGACTTGTAATTTTTTTACATGTACCATCAACTATATTCATTCCGCGGTAAATCATGTCATTCGTACAAATCCTATATCAAATAACGGACCGCCTCGTGGCGGCCCGTAATAAATATATAAAATAATAATACAATCTAAAACAGATATTTCTCTCTTCTGTATACAGATTTTATTTACCATGCATATTTATTCTAATTTTAGCCCCCTTCTAATTAAAGCCCCCTCCTTAAATTTTGTTTAATTGAACTTTCATTTTCTAATAAATGCCCCTATTTTTGCCCCAAATGTGTGACTTCTGCTTACTTATCAAGCTAAAAATTAAAAAAAAAAGCATTTATTGGCCGGGTTTGCACGGAGTGCAAATCCAGGTTATAGTATGGTGAATGTCGGGTGGGTGGGCGGCGGGCGCGGAAAATGGGATACTGATTTTGTGAAATCAACTCCTCCTACAGTTTTCAGTCTACATTTTTGAAACTTCACAAAATGTTTCTATATATATTGTAGATGTGCACCTACCTTTTTGGAATTATTTTGAAATTTTTTTCCTGTTTTTACTGACTTTGGAACATAGTCATTTTTTTTATCGACATTTTCAACAAAGGGTACCTATTTTGTGAAATCAACTCCTCCTACAGTTATCATCTCTTACTTTTGAAACTTCACAAAATGTTTCTATATATATTGTAGATGTGCACCTCCCTTTTTGGAATTATTTTTTGAAAAATATTTTCATTTTTTTCCGGACCTTTTAACTTTGTTATTTTTATCATTATTTTCAACATATTCTATACACAGACCCATTAGGGAACCTATAAATCAACACTTTATAGCTAGAAGCACCAAAACGCAACTCAGCCATTTGATTCTTTGACCCATTTTTTATAGTTTATACCATGTTTGGTTCCTTAAATGCACATACTGTACATTTTTCCTTAGTTAATAGTTAATTAACACTAAATATTGCTGTTCTTGAATTGAAAATGTGTACCTCTTATTGTAGCCCCCTTTTGAAGATTGTCTTAGCCCCTGGGGCATTTATTAGAATAAATACGGTATTAAATATATCAATCTTATAATTTTATTTTTTTGTTTTTCAGGAAATATTTTTTTGTTTTTCATGTTGACCAGTTGAATCTGTCTATTGTGACACCTGGATATTCTGATATCCTTTCAAATCCAACATAATTTTAGTGTCTCAAAGACAGCTTTTTAAGTTTTCTTAGCTTTAGTATTCCAACATCCTGTGTAATCTGACATATTTTTGTAGTCCCATACTGTGTCTGATTAGAAGTTCCACTGTAAATATACCCATTCTGTTTACTTTATATGACATTCACCTGTTTCTTAACATATATTTTTGTTTTACACTTAGAACAGTTCATGTTAACATTTTCGCAAAAATATTTTGGGGTTTGTGTATGTACATGCAATAATGATTTGATATTGGGTATGCAAGTTGTACCATGCATCTGTTTTCCATACCTGTCAGTTATACTTCCTGTTTGGTGAATGGAATACCTGCAGTTGGATTCTGTGTCTTGTGGACACATTTTGTTTTATTTGTATTTGAAGATACGGTTTTTGCATGTATTTAGCTTTTGGATACATAACGCAAGACATTGTATTGGACTATTGGTGACCTTGACCCATGAACATTTTGGTATTTGGTTTGAATAAATATAGACATCCTTTAAAGTGCTGTTTCATGGACCATGTCTGTTGACACATAACCTGTGAACTTTGAAATATATATTGCATATTGAGTTTTGCATTTGTTTTTTATTGTATAAGCTTTAGAAGGCCTTTAATTTTAGCCCTTTCAATCTGGAAATTTTAAAATTTTTAAAGTATCTAGCATTTTAATGCAATAGAAAGAATTTTTGGGTGATAACAATAATTTGAAATTTTTGTAGAAAAGTCCCTGATTTTCAATAGCTGAAATATGGGAAAATATTTGTCAGTCAGTTAATGATTTATAGAAAAAAACAGAAATATAAATAGTGAGACTCCGCTGATGAATTTGAACAGTTTGTGCAGAAATCAAAGAAGTACTTTATATGCTGTCCTATAATTGATACCAGATAAAGACTGCTTTTCTGGCTAAATTGTAAACCTGATACACATTACTGCTGAATTGTAGTCCCTTAGTGGCATATAAATACCAAATCAATACACATCATCATGGAATTAAAACAATAAAGTTTGTCCCCAGGTAGTTTTCCAATATAACCAATTCATTTTAGATGACTAAGTTCTGTATAGGTAGCTTGTTGTTCATGTTGTGATGTAATGTACATGTTTGATCATGTTCTCTAATGGATGTTTATTATACTATTAGTGAACCACTGGAAAAGTAGAATGATATTAAAAATGCTAAAAAAATTGGAATAGACATGATAGAATTTATAATAAATAATGAAGATTGACTGCCTGTGGGGACAGCCATTTTGAACAGGTCGACAAATGGTCAGTAATGAATAACTAATAACCGAAATATATAGAAAAAGAAATAAACTACAATGGCCAGTAAGACAGCATTTCTACTACACAATTCTGTCAAATAGCATGATTTTTTAAGTACAGTATTTTCAATACATATATATTTTCCTCGTTTTAGTCAGAGAAACATAAATGTATATCTCTCTTAGGAATAAATTTAATTTGACGGAATCAACCATAATGCGTGCATATTATATCAGATCCATACATAATTTCGTCTATTTTAATAATAATAAAAAAAAA
>MJUU01050573.1:2520-18914 GCA_002080025.1 Modiolus philippinarum | reverse complement strand
ATGAGACCGTATCCCCGTGGTAGCAAAATCACAATTTTTAAACGTTTTTAATAGAAAAATTATAGCACTTCTAGCAGAATATAAAAGTTATTCGGGCTTCACAGGGGATACAGGTTCATATTCCCTGTCTGTGCCCTATATCCCCTTCGCCTGACGGCTCAGGGGATATAAAACACAAACAGGGAATATGAACCCATATTCTGCTGAAGTGAAATATCCAGGTAAATCCTGCAATTTGATTGGTTACCTTGACAGGGGATATGAGACCGTATCCCCGTGGTAGCAAAATCACAATTTTGAAACACTTTTAATAGAAAAATTATAGCACTTCTAGCAGAATATAAAAGTTATTCGGGCTTCACAGGGGATACGGGTTCATATTCACTGTCTGTGCCCTATATCCCCTTCGCCTGACGGCTCAGGGGATATAAAACACAGACAGGGAATATGAACTCGTATCCCCTGTGAAGATTCCCGAATAACATATAGTATCCCCTGTGAAGATTCCCGAATAACATATATTACAACGGGACCTGAAACAACTACAGACCAGTGAATAGGTAATGTGCTTCAACAGCAAATGGTTTTACGAATTATCACTACATTTTTATCGTGTTAACGACCTTGTGATGCAAGCCTGATCTAGAATCTAAAATACCAAACGACTTCAAAACAATTGTTAATACAAATATACGTAATGCCAAAAAAAAGCAAATGCAACCTAGGTGCAAACCATCTGGAACATTTCTAAAAGACAAATAAGTAAGTAAGGAAATTCTTTATTCCAGTTTTGGTGCCCACGAGAGGCAAAATTAGTTTTTTACAAATAAAGAGAGAAAATCTAAACTAAAGATTACAAACACAGTATCTATAAACACGGACATAATGAAATGAATGACTAGAATACAAACAAAATGAATACAAATGAATTATATCATTATAAATGATATAATTGCCCTTTGGAAGAAACGTTACAGATTAATTCCAGTTACTAATTACTACTTTACAACAACATAGGCAGCAGTGTAAAGACAGGGCACTTGGATCTATCATAAAAAACTAAGACTCAAAGAACTAAACTTTAAAAAAGGCTTTTAAAACTGATTATCAACAGTATCACTGAAAGACATGTACTAGAGATGCAAAGTCAACAGAACACAAATGATATTTATTTTCGATACAACTCTTCACGGCGAATCAAAGCAGCATCAGACTTGATTCAGAATGAAACATCCGACTGACATCACAGTTGTTTTGAAATCAAGTCAGCAACTCCTAAGAGACACCTATGAAGCATATACATGTAGCCTAAATTTGCCCATTTTGAGAAAAACAGCAACTCGTCCGAAATCACTAGATTCCCAGATAACTACGTGCTTTGTTCATATGCAAAGTTACATACGAGCACAGCTCAAACTGTATACAATTATCTCATTCCGATGCGTGTATCAGCAATTATAAAATGTCTTGTTTACACAGTTTGTTAGAGGTTGAAGAGGGATACGAGTTTGTTAAAATCACTTCCTGATGAATTTATGTACATTATTTAAAACTTGGCAGAGAATCACACGATCTTCAAAACATATTTTCTTTGGAAATTACACAGGGGAGTTCGCACTGTGATTTGTTATAAGAAAACAATTACAAAAGCACAGCTTGAAACGCTAATCCAAAAATAGCTTCACGTCTGCTGCACGTTCTTAAATGTCTCGAGACAATCTAAAAGATCATGAGCAGACGACCGAATAAAAACAACAAATTTCGAATTTAATACTTACATTTTAACTAGGACCATTGTTTTTGCTCAAAATCCGAGTGATTCAATCATATTGTTGTAAATATAATATGGTGGTGTTGTTTACAAAAATTATGCACTTGCCAAAATGCCTTCGATAATAATCGGTAAAAGCCGTAAAGAAATATGCATGTGATAAAAAAGGAACAAGTCGAGCATATCATAGGTTTATAAGTAAATATATTATGTGTGTAAGTGGTTCATTTAATTCCACATTTGAATTTTTCCATTTAAACTATTAAANTATACTACTTTAGTGTGTGTAAAGTGTACCCATTTTTGAAATGTTTTGACATTAGGTTTTGAGATCACCTACGATATTCGCATTGTTATTATATTCTAAATTCTTGTTAATGTGCAACAATAAAGATAAAAAATAAAAAAAATTAAAGTATCTACTTTCAGCAGGAATAAATGCAAAGGGAACAGAGGCCTATATTCGAAATAGCGTAAGCGAAAGAGTCAGCGAACATATAGGTCTAATAGCAAGTGCAAATTTTATGAAAACTGGAAAGTTTGAGACTCAACGATTCTTCTTGTTGCATTTTATCAACCCTTGAAATAAATTTGTGCAGTAGTTTATCAAATTTGCCAGACAAAAATGTATACAAAATATGAAACGTTTTCTATTCTCGCAATATTGTTTTGTGTGGTTTCTCCGAGTTATTTTGTAATTGTTTAGTTCAATTTTCGAGACACTTTTTCTAAAACAACCCATTTTGTAATTAGCCACATTGCTAAAAGCAAAACAAATGTCAGTGAACACGATGAACACTTGATCTACCATAAAATCAAATGTCCTAAGATAATAGACGTTCTCTCTACAATATGAGAGTGGCATACACTAATTCCTTTTTAGCAGGATCAATGACCGAACGGACAACATTTGTTTGGTCCTGAAACATTTGTTGTGTCCGAGTGAATGTCAGACGCAACTTGGAGCTGAAAGTATGTATATCATGAAACCTATCCACATTGCAGAAATACACGATAAATGTCTGACTCAATGCAGATGATATTTTTCCTCAAAATTTCAAGTTTTTTTAGCATCATTTATAAAGTTTTTGAAAATGGTAAATCCCTTTAAGATCACGCATCTGCTTATATATTGCTACTCGGATTTTGTTCAATTTTTCAGCTTTATTAGTATCTAAAGAAATAGAACATATTGCAACAGCAACACCAGTTTAATTTGCATATGGGATTGCAACACTTACACAACTGAAGATCTCATGGATGCAACTTCTCGGAAACCGCACAACAGATTTCCCTGAATGTTAGTAGGTGTTGTAAACATGTCTTATTTATGTAATACCCTTTGATTTACCTTTTTATGTATTTTGACGTTGCTTTATTTCCCGTATTATTATGTAACTATCTATGACGTCATACTATTGTTGTCTAAATGTTATGCTGGATACTTTGGGCAGGATGGCTGTTTTGTTCATATATAGCCTGTACATTGGAATGACTGATGTTTTTATAATGGATCATTATGTTTAAAACCGCTCGACCATGGACTTTGAATTTTGGATACTCTAATTTATTACACTGGTGGCAGCGTATCTAAGCTAAAGGACTGTTTTGTGTTTGATTAATAATTTTACATTTGATTGATATTCTTTTAAGGAGTGAGGAGTTCACATCTTGTGAAGACGGAGGTAACAAATATCATACTCTGTAAATACAACTCTACACAAAAAAAAACTGGAGTTATGAACAATATGCTGAGCACTAAGGATAACTGATGTCCAAAGTATATAATTCACGAAAGATAACAGATATCTAAAGTGCCTAATTCAAAATGTGTACTTATGATAAGCACTAAGGATTAATTTTAATAGAAGGTGAAGCTTTCCTGTTCTGTAATACCGGTTGATTTGACTACTTTGTTGATTTTTATACAAACATTGTCAGCATGGAATATTATGATTTATGCTATGAGCAACGTGCTCCATTGGAATTCGATGGCACCTGTTTATTTGAGGGATTTTTGTTACAATTCTGTTTTTGCTGATAGGTATAACTGGTCACATGAAGACAAGTGTTTTTATTTGATTATTTCCCTAAGAGGTAAAGCTTTTTACCAGAGGAAACTGTTCGTGATATTGACCTCCTGTATTCATCATTAAAGCGCCGATGTGGAGAATTTAAAACAGCCGAGATATGCTGATTAAAACTCAATGAAATGACTATAAAAAAGGGAGAAAGTATTCAAGAATATGTTGGTAAAATCGAAAGATATGTCAGGAAAGGATTTCCATTGTGCAAATGAAGAGTTACTGGTTCAACTGATAATAGAACATTCGTTATTTGGATATCCTGACTCAGACATTTGTTACAGAGTTATGGTTAGCAAACCAATGTCAGAAGTTTGCCTAATAAAGGAGATTCGGGCGTAGCCCCCCATAAATACTAAACAATGTCAAAATTTGATCTGTAATACCGGTTGATTTGACTACTTTGTTGATTTTTATACAAACATTGTCAGCATGGAATATTATGATTTATGCTATGAGCAACGTGCTCCATTGGAATTCGATGGCACCTGTTTATTTGAGGGATTTTTGTTACAATTCTGTTTTTGCTGATAGGTATAACTGGTCACATGAAGACAAGTGTTTTTATTTGATTATTTCCCTAAGATGTAAAGCTTTTTACCAGAGGAAACTGTTCGTGATATTGACCTCCTGTATTCATCATTAAAGCGCCGATTTGGAGAATTTGAAACAGCCGAGATATGCTGATTAAAACTCAGTGAAATGACTATAAAAAAGGGAGAAAGTATTCAAGAATATGTTGGTAAAATCGAAAGATATGTCAGGAAAGGATTTCCAGGTGCAAATGAAGAGTTACTGGTTCAACTGATAATAGAACATTCGTTATTTGGATATCCTGACTCAGACATTTGTTACAGAGTTATGGTTAGAAAACCAATGTCAGAAGTTTGCCTAATAAAGGAGATTGGGGCGTAGCCCCCCACCCCCCCTAAATACTAAACAATGTCAAAATTTGATCATCAATTTCTGTATACTGTGTTTTTATTTTTCCTTCAACTTCCGTTTACTATGTGTAGGATTAAGCGCGCGTAGCGCGCACCGGAAGGAAGTTGAAGCTTCATGGAGCTCACGAAGAAATTTCGACATGAAAGGAGAATTACGAAATTGTATTTGATATATTTGTAATAAACAGAGTTATAAGATTTTGAAGACAAAATAAAAAGTAGGATTTTTTGTTCTCTCTATCAAAAGTACCCGATCTCCTCGGAAAGCCGGGACAATCTCGGGTAACGAGATCTTGTTTCCATGGCAACAGTAGTAATTGATCATCAAACGACGCAATGTTTCCTTCACGTGACCTGGTGTACTTTTATTCTATTTTTAATTAAATTGCGGAAGTTATTGCGGGAAATAACAAACATAGATCTTCTGAATTTCACATTTTATATCACTTTGTTTTTTTATTTTCTTTTTTTTTTGATTTTCAGAGGACAAAAGGAGGGCGGACAAAATTTCAAGATATTCCCTCATTCAGGAAAGCAAAACATCCTTACCCTTATCAATTTTGGTGCATTGGTAAATGACGCAGCTACATTCAGTGTCCAATTGTAGTTCCACAAGTAAAATTTACCTGTGCATTTCTTGTTAAGGCACGGACCATTTGGTTTTCAGGGGTGGGGGGTGGTGGAAGGCTGGTATTTTTTAGAAAAAAAAATTCTGGCCCATTTTTACCCAAAATTTATCTGATCAGCATCTGGGTTGAAAAAAATAATCTGGTCCTGATCCTGTCCATTAGAAAAAAAAGCCTGAATCAACAAATTTCCTAGCATTGTGTACACTGTAAAAAAGGTGTCTAAGTGGAAGACATGTTTTCAAGCATTTTTTGCCCTAGACTGTTTAATCCCGAAACGCTATTCCTTTAGACATGTCACTACATAAGTATAGACATGTCTCAGTTGGATTTAGATCATTTAGTACATTTAGATCATATTGGTTATTTGTTCTCTCTCAGTTTTTAAGCATCTTTGAGTTTATGGTCTTCCAAACGTTTAGATTGTATCTGCACTGAAGAGACATAAGTTGTCGAAATGCGCATATGCAGAATTTAAATGATCAGTAACTTCGGTATTTATTCATTTGGAAACATTTAATGATTAAGACATGTCATCATATAAGACATGTATAGTCAGAAGACACCAAATAACCAGTGAGGCTCGCGCGTTCAGTAGAGTGGGTATCAAAGTTACACCATTGTTTACGAAAAGTGAATGGAAAGACTGAAGTGAACACAGAATTACACATACAGCTGAAGTTTTCTGTCCAGGTAAGACTTTAGAAAGTAATAATGTGATGTATTTTCTGTAGCTATGTCATACAAATATTCTGTCGATCCAGCCAAACGATGCGACCATCCGGCTGTGTACTCAGTCTATACAACGTATGAGAAATAGTCATTGCCGGGAGTCATTGTGCATTTACCCATCCATAAATCATAAGAGGAGTAAGCCTCTTCCAGGGTGAGGAGAAAAATAGCTCAAAATTGGAGTTTTTGATTATATATGCTAAAAAGCATAATATTCTTATAGGATGACAACAACGTCCTATTTCCAGCCCCCTTTTTGCATCCATTTTGTTTTGATATATCACTGTTGATTCTCTTTTCATTTTCTACCTTTGCGATACTCAATATAAACGTGTTGGGCATTTAGTTTTTAACCAGCTTGGCAAAAAAGTTGGTTTTAAAAGTGCATGACTGGGGGAGGGGGTGGTTTTAATCACGTAGTTGCGTAAGAATTGTTGCATTACTTGTTTTTTTAAGTAAGCCAAATATCTAAATAGATAGTTTATAAAATGTTACATTTTGATCAATAAATGCCATATATAAGGAATGAAGAAACCAGTTCATACATGTACTGTGAAATGTTCAATAATTAATTTTCCTTTCTATTTTTCAGGCAATAAACCTCCTGCTTAATGTCCAGGAAAAATGATGCACCTAGGATTCTTATTGTACACGAAGATGTTGAGTTAGTTTCGAACTGTTTCATTATTGGTGGAGTGAAGACCAAAATTAGACACTGTCTCCTGTGACAATGACCCTGAGTTATGTACTCTTCTGCTACATGGGACTTTTCCTGTCCAAAATATCATCTCAGATTGGGATATCTTCAGTTGGACCTTACCCTTCCGGAGCACCTGATGTCACTCTCAGTTTCACTGGAGTTCACACTGTGAGTGCCTTTGTTCTGAATGTTGTGGTTTCTGGTTCTGTGCTTTGTGTCTGTCTGGCGTCATTGTTTTTGTGTCTAACGTCATTGTTTTCTGTGTTCTCGTTTTTGCCCTGTCTTTGGACTTCGATTTTTGTGAATGTCACCCCTTTGTTCCTTCGGTATTCTACTGCCGTTGTTTCAGCACAACATATCAAAGGACATAGAGAATAAATTTACTATGATCTGTAATCACTTGAATGATTGGAAAGTGTTATCGCAAGGAAGACGTTCAGACTCAATGTGACACTTCATGCAAACATACGGTTTATCTCATATGGTATGAAGCTTGCAAGTGTACAATAAAATATTTTATATCAAAATTATTTTGTTATGTTAGTTCCCCTGTCTACTATAACAACAATAAAAGTTAGTACATGAAATACTGAGCGTTTTACTGTGTGCCTGTTGATAGGTGTGCATTTTGGTTCCTCAAAACAGAGACATTTAGCAATGATTGCTTTTGAATATTCTGATTGGCATATGGGATGTTGTCTCCTTGACATTTGCCGCATTTTCTTTCTCTTTCATTTTAACAGGATTCTCATTCTCAAACTTATTATAAGTTTTGAACAATATACTCTTTTCTAAAGGGAATTTGAATAAGAATAAGCTTTGCTGTATATGACATTGCAGTTTACAATTTTTCTATCTTGCAATTGCTAACAAGTGCCAATATGGCACTGTTTCCGGGATGTTCGAATACATTGGTAGATGTTAAGAGCGTAACTGCATCAGGATTTATATCTTCATTTTCAGAAATCTACTAGTGGCTGCAAATATGGAAAAAAGACAACAAAAATGTATGACACTTTAGGTCGATGAGAAATCAACTGAGAAATGTTGTGGATTAGACAAAATTTATTAGAAATTTCAAATTCCTGATTGTCTAATCCAAAATATTTCCAAGTCTATTTCTCACTGCCCAAACGTGTCATACATTTTTATGTTTAGTTCTTTTTTAGATATTAAGATATGAAAGACATGTCTTGATTCAAGACACTTGAAAAGTAAGACATGTTTAATAACTAAGAACCAATTCAAAAGACATGTCTAAAGTTAAGACGTATTTCTATACATGTCTAGCTGTAAGACATGTCTTACATGAAGACGTGTCTAAAAAGTGATAAACGAATAGTGTATAGAAAAATGTCTAGGGCCTAGACACATATTTTACAGTGTATATATATGGGAAAAAATAATCTGGCCCGCGAAGCGGGCGAAAAGAATTTCCAGGCTCTGGTAAAAATACCAGGCCCCTGAAAATCAACTAGTCCGTGAATTAAATGGCATTTGTTTAAAAAATCCACAAAATTTCTTTTTGGGACGATTTTCATAAAATTTGTACTGATAAAAAGGGCATGACATGTAGTTTGTTTATAGCAATTTTTGAATTTATTTAGTGTATTAAATTTGTAAGTGAGAATGAGTTTCTCCAGGGTTTTCCTAAGTGTGTCATTTAAGGTCATTTTTGTGGTGGTGATCAGGATTCGGAATGATCTGTAATAAAAAAAATTCAAACGATTTTAAATGTGCCATATGGTTTGATGACCAAACACCATCATACATATAAATGATGGGCTCAGATATAAATGATGCTTTATCATACTCTTCTGATGTTTTGGACACTTCTTCAGTTGTCTCGCATACCAAGAGCAGGAAAAATCTTTCCTATTTATGCAGATATTTTGAAAATGCCGATAAAATCTATAAACTAGACTTTAGTTGTGGACGATTCTGCGCCAATGACACAATGAATGCATATACATCAGACTGTTGTAACACATCTACCTGTTATGTTAGTAGGCGAATTTACGCCGCATCCAGATTTTGGTCTTGTTCTTATGTCCATTGTAAAACCCATGGTTGTCTAAGCCTATTCCAAATTTCTTGACTGTTTTTGCAGATAATATACTACTTGTTCTGGCAGACTTTTTCCAAATATCAATTACTCTATTTGTGAAGGAGTACTTGCGGACGTTTAAAATGCATGTTTTTTTTTCATTATTATTATTTTTTAGTGACTTCTTGTGCTTGACTGTGTATTCAATTCAAACATTTTACATGTTGCCTGATTGTCGTATATCTAATTTAGGATTTTGAAAACCTCAATCATGTACGTCCGCTCTAGTCCTACTATATATTTTTTTTATTTCAGAATCCCTAGCCTTTGTTTGTAATTTATATTTATATTTTAAAGTGATGGGATTTGTTTGATAGCCCGCTTTTGTACATTTTCTTTTTTTCAATATCCCCTTATAAATATGGAGTCAAGACTGCTGCATTTGTTCGCATGGAACTTGAGTAAATCATCATGAAGTTCATCTTTAGTCCTAATCTTGTTGTTTTTTATTTCCCTTTAGATATTTTCATAAAATCATTTGGTCCGCTCTTCGATTTCGGTATTTAAATACAAAAAAAACAGTTCCGGTTATCAACCCAACACGTCAAGTATATATTTTGTTCATTCTGAACACAGTTCGTAAAACTGTTCATAGTTAGATTAACATGTCATTGTTTACTGCGGTTTACTGTGACAATGCACTAGTTTTGTTATAATTAAAATGAATTCAGGGTTTAAGTTGTGTAATTTTAGCCAACCGTACGAACGATAACCGGAGGCGAAGAGTGTTTGTACCTCCATTTGATGGGAGAGTTCAAATCCAGGAAAAGATAACAACACTTTTTGAAAAGGGCTAAATACTGAAAGGGGACCGGAGGGGGTATTATCCAATTCCTGAGCTTAAAAACTTCCCGGCCAATCCATGCATCCCGAAAAAAGTTGGACCCCCCTTTTCCACCCTGGTATCGTGAGCAAATAAGTATGTGCTTCAGTATGTGCAATTAGGCATATCATTTATGTAAATGACAACTTCGAAATTAAAAAAACAAAAACAAAAAACTTCAGCTTTCCGCCCGAACTTCTTTTTCTTAACAATTGCAAATATATATTGATCTAATATTTTTGTGCGAGTTTACAGATGAATTTCGGCTTTTGAGCTTGGTTCCAATTCACTTGTTTTTGACGAGGGTATTGACTTTTGAATCAGAAAACTTTTTTTTCCTTTTTGCTGGTGAAATATACAAAGCCTTCTTTTACTGATAGGGACTTGGTTCGTCGTTGTTGTATATTTCTGCTACGCCCCTCATAGGTCACACCTAGTGTATTTTCATATTATGGCAGGAATACTGTAAAAAAAAAGCTTTCGAAGTGTTAAACAGAATTTTACAAGGGATGTGAAATTGAAAGATGAAAATCATTTGAACACGAAGAATAATATGAGGAATAAATTGAAAGACAAGTCTTATGTCGGTTTTGTAAGGAACCGGGGCATATGAGGAAACAATGTGATAAAAGAATGAAAAATCGACAAACAGTGAAAAGATCAAGTAAAACTACAAGAAATAAAAAGAATAATACAGAACACATATGGTAGTCAACAAATCTAATACTTCGTGTGATGTGCAGGACTTGTTTAGTGATGACAGTGAAACCATGTGAAACAAATTTGATTATGAGTGATAAAAGCTATGAGCAAAATGAAGCTGATAAGATGAGCAATAGGGTCTGTAAGTCTCATTCAATTTCGAAACTTCCGGGTTCATCAGTTGTACCCGGAAGTTACATTTTCAACAAACACACATGACGTTTCAAACGAGAATTTGAACGTAATAATATAAAAACGTCATATTTTGGCGGGAAACGCATATAAATTTCAATTTTATCGTGCAATCACGGTGTCACATGACGAGACTTACAGACCCTATTCAACCGATTCACTTCATGAAGGATTTTTCGAAATACAAACTGCTGTGCATTACCCAATAATTCTTGACGAAAAAGAGGCTGTGTATATTTCTGACTTGGACAAATTTAGAAATTCTGACAAAGCTGAAGATAAGCCTCTTTGTTCAGTTCAGTGCAATGATATGTTGGCGTGTAATAGTCCAAAACAAAATAACCTTTTTGACATTTTTGCAGTGATGATGATTCTATTGATGTTTTTTATTAAAGCTTTACTCTTTAAAAAACTATCTCAGTGACAGCGGAGAATGAAGGAAAAAAGTTATATTGCTTGATATGAGTGAGTCTTCAGTAATATTTGTGACTAGTTTATAGCATTTCGAGGACCAAATCTTTCAAAAGGGGGTGTAGTGTTGTAAACATGTATTATTTATGTAGTACCTTTTGATTTTTTATGTATTTTGACGTTGTTTTATTTCCCGCATTTTTATGTAACTATTTATGACGTCATACTGTTGTTGTCTAAATGTTATGCTAGGTACTTTGGGCATGATGGCTGTTTTGTTCATGTATAGCCTGTATATTGGAATTGCTGATGTTTTATAATGGATCATTATGTTTAAAACCACTCGAACATGGACTTCGAATTCTGGATACTCTAATTTATTACAGTAGGATAACATGCAATGATTGTAGATGGTGATATGGGACATGAAATATTTAAGAAATAAAACATGGCCGCCATACTATATTGTCATTATAACATGGGCTTGAGTTGTTTTTGCAAGTATTTTATCCCGAGCGTTAGCGAGGGGTAAAATATGCAAAAACAACGAAAGCCCATGTTATAATGACAATATAGTATTTGGCGGGTATGATTTATTTCGATTCTAATATGGAAATTTCACCCATTTTATACCCGAAGCGAGCAGCGACTATCTAATGGTTCCGTAACATTTTGATTTTGATAAACAAACTCGCTGACAAAACACTTTCCACAAATGCAATAAAAACTTACTTTTGTTTGATTTGATTGCTATTTTAACTGTAGAAAATGCCTCAAGTCCTTTTAATCTCCATTCAAACTTTCCAACCGACGCTGCTGACGAACCGGACATTACGATTTTATTTGTGACGTCACAAGTAGGAAAATTAAAGTTTGTCCCGAACATTGCCTTTTGAAGTAGAAAAAAAAATCCATAATGAATTTCGGAAACAAATTTTTATTAAAAATTTGTTGGTGGATGGTAGATTTTGACAGTTGAAATGAATAATAGATTCAAAATATACAACAGAAACTATGCATCTTTTGCGCATGTGCTAAGAGTGTTATATTGGTATTATAACATGACTCTATTTACAAAGCTAATACAGGAAGCCATATTAGAATAAGCTGTTTTTCCAATTGCAGATTTTTAATGGGCATAATGTAGATACATTTTTTTTTTATTCTATGGCGACGGGGGACAATTGGTTAATCATTGCAATGTACGTAAATGGTCAAATCTCGATAAGGTGAAAATAATTACCATACCATACATCCGAAAAAAAAATAAACCCATTCAAATGCTATTTTTTTTTTCAGAGGCTACAGGGTGCCTCTGTAACGTTATGAATACATGCACTTGTATTTGCATGAAATACAGCATGTGGTCATTTCGGCAAATTATATCGAATATATTGGTATATAGGTGCTAGTTTTATCAATCATGCAAGAAATTAAAAAAGAAACACTTCTGTTTTCTGGCAGTCGCACCAATAAACAAAAAAAGCAATTCATTTATCATTTATTATTTTATCGCTAACTCAGTAAATATACAAATTTTCAATATATTTGTTCGATGTTTTAATTGTAAGAGAAACAAACACATTTAACATAACAAAAGTACATTGTCAATAAAATATAAAATCCATAAAACACAAAAGAGAGTTTAAAACACTTCTCTCATGATAGGAACAACTATATCATGGTTATATTTATTTATTGCCAAAAAGTATTTGGTTTTTGCATAATAAAAATGATTTAAAAATTTTGTTGAAATTGAATGAGGCAGAAACAATATGCAGAGCCATTTCATCCTAAACATTAGTCTCTGCATCGATGTGTAGGGACAATACCAGAACTTCAAACTAGAACTTGAACCATTAATGAATGTGCAGATAACTTGGAGCTAAAGAAGTTAGTCCCAAATTTAGAGTATGGTAATAGCTCTCTCTTTTATTTTGTTGATGATATTTGCTGTGTCGCTCATTCAAGCTATATATGAATTGCAATTTATCTATATCTTATGGCCTCCATGATTGTGAACATAATTACAAATATACAAATATATTTAATCAACAAATTCCATTCAATATCAGTATTAAATCGCGAATACGAAAGAGCTAGCGAACATACTTGCAGTTGTACATTTTACATATTTAGTCTGAAATTAAACCATTAACTTTGCTGCATGCATTCACTCCCCTTTCAAAGAGGTTTATCAAAACTGCAGACAAAAAGCATGTAAAGTATGAAAAGTTTATGAAAAGTTTTCTATTCTTACGTTTTTGTGTGGTTTCTTCGGGCATGTTGATTTTTTCAATTCATTTTCGAGACACTTTTCCTGCAATATACTAGATTATCATTTTCTACCTAGAAACATTGCTGCAAGTAAAACAATGTCAATGAATATAGTTCACCTTTCATACAATCGAATGCCCTATAATGAAAAAAAAGTTCTCCTGGTAATATAGTAGAAGTATACACTACCTCAATTGACGAATTCCTTTTGAGCAGGTTTAATGTTCGAACAGGCAACATTTGTTTTGTCCTGAAAGCATTTGTTGTGTCGGATCGAACGTCGGTCACAAATTTTCATCTTTCGAAAAGACATAGAAGGAATTCTTCTGCTTCAATGGTGCAAAAAATATTAAACGTTTTCCTTTTCTATTTTGACTTTTATTTTTATTCATTTATATATTTGCTGTTGTCCAATAGCACAAAAAATTTAAAAAAATTAAAGAGTCAAAATAGAAAAAAGGAAAACAATAAATAGGTGATATTTGCCCAATAGCGGCAGAAAAATGTCCCACTCAATGCAGATGATTTCTTTGCCATCATTCATAAACCTTTTGAAACTGTTGTTGAAAATTAGCGCTAAAGCCCACAAAAGTAACAACAATCAAAGAAAAAATTAAATACCTTGTAAAATTTTATCCTTTTTAAGGTCATGTAACTTTTGTATTCGATGATGCTCAAGTTTGCAGCATTACTAGTCACTAATGAGCTAGAACATATTGCAAAAGCAACACCATTTTGATTGGTCTAATGTTTTAGGAGTTATGGGACTGCAACACTCAAATTATACAATGGCACATTATATGGGAGTAACTCCTCGGAAACCGCTTGACAGATTGTCCTGCTAGTTTATAGTAGAAACTGTGGTTATTTCTTGAAACACATGTACAGAATAACAAAATTTGGTATTTTAGTATTTTTAAACCATTGGACAGATGCCACTGCTGGTGGACCAGGAGTCTCCGGTATTCTCAAGTCCAATAGTCAGACATGTCTGAATTTACCTTGCGTTTTATAGAAATATACTGTTTTTATCAAAGTTCTATCCCATTAAAATACTACGGCTTCCATTTCGTGTATACAACCCAGTAGATGTCCTTAGTACTGGATTTGGCTCCTATTTCGATATTTTTTTTAGTAATGAGTACTTCTTTTTTGATCTGCTTTTGGATTATTTTATTTTAATGCTGCTGATGAGAGGGTACTCCTTGAAACACGTGTACAGCATAACAAAATTTACTAGTTATTATGCAACTTCGGTATTTTTGTATTTTAAGTTTTATAACAGTGGCAAATTGTTTGGCCACAACTCCTTTAATCCCTGAAATACTGCTTGAATATTTGGTAGAATTAACCTACAGAGTGGTCAAAATGGTCAACACTAGAAACTGTGTTACAGTAACTTCCATTCCAGTTTATTCATGCGGTAATTCAAGTTTGTTTGCGGAAGTGGACAATTGGATAGGCGAAGCAATCTTGTGTTTTAATAACTTAAAGGATAAAACTTGATAAGATGGAAGATGCAGCACAATGTCTTACACTCGAATCAAAAGCCAAAATCATTCAGGCCTTTTCTTTGCAGAGGGTACATAGTGTCTCTAAACATTATACTGGTGTATGTAGGTAATAGAACAGAACAGAATTTTATTTTTTCAATCCAACATTTATATCATTACCAAAACAAACATGAAAAATACAAAAAAAAACAAAAACAAAAAGTATAAAATGTTAATTCATTTTCAATATAATAAAGATTAATATATTATGTATTTTATATGAGTTGGATGGGTGGCGCTAGGTCCTTTACCACAATATATATAAATATACATTATCTTTTATTCTTCATTTTCAAATATATATACTATAGGGGATTTATATGCAGTTACTTAACACTTACATTTAAAACATCTATTTCTTCAATTGTATACAAGAGAAAAAATGTAATTTGTATAGTTATAGAATTAGCATTTCTGAATATGGGTCTTTTCGACAACTTATGTCTGTTCGTGTTTGATAGCAATCAAACGTTTGAAAAACAAATATTGGTATATAGGTGAAGGTTTTCTGTAGCCCTATTTGATTAATCATGCAAGAAATTAAAAAAAAATAACGATGAGAGAAACACAATGTTTGCTGGCAAGTTTTCAACTGTATCGATAAAACCTCGTTCTAACAAAAGAAAAGCAATTCATTTTATCATTCAAGTTAGTAAATATACAAATTTTCAATATTTTTGGTCGAAATTTCAATTGAAAGAGATCAAACACATCTAATATAAACGAATACATTGTCACTATTGTTGAGTAAAAGAAATAATAAAACCCACGATTTAAACACCTCTCTTTTTATAGGAAGAAGAAAATATATTTATTTATTGCGAAAAAGTATTTGTTTTTCGAATAATTATTTAAAATCATTTGGATATATTCAGTTTTGTTGAAATTAAATGGCGGGTAAAAAAAATCTGATATAAGTCATTCAGCAAGGCAGAAACAACAATAGACAATATACCACAGACTATCAAAATTATCTAAACTTTAACTATATTAATTTGAACTCTGTTACTCTCATTAATGGGCCTCCAAGTAGACTCTACTTCGATGTCATGGTGTAGGTTTATTGCTGCGGTCAAGCAAGTGGCAAAACTTTCAATTTACCGACATTAGGGACCGACCATTCAGTAACTTGAAAAGGGGGGGGGGGCTATGGTTTTTTTCTAAAAAAAATATTTTGGATCTGATTTTATGTGAAAAAAATATTTTGGCTGCCGAAATGATGAAAAAAATTATCTGAATGAGGCTTTCTGCCCAAAAAAATAATGTTTTTATATTTTGAAAAAAAATATTTTGTTGATACGCGTGCAAAAAATAAATAATTTGTTTCGAAAAAAATTTTCTGTCCAGAAAAAAAAAACCATAACCCCCCTTCAGGTTAAATGGTCAGTCCCTTAGAATTTAAACTCCCACGCTCTCAAGCTTTCACACTAATCGTCGTACAAAGACAACATTGTATACATTTGTCAGGTTTT
>MJUU01050568.1:61243-74061 GCA_002080025.1 Modiolus philippinarum | reverse complement strand
TGGTCGGTCCCTAACTATTATTTGAAAAAAAAATGACCACAGATTTAAGATGCGTAGACCTTCATCATTCAAGATTATTCTCTGTTAACAAGGTATACTTAAAGTAAAAAAACCCAAGATTTCAACTCTACGGGATGTTCCAAGTGCGTTCGTGAAGACTCTCAAAACATCTCAAACATTATTCTAAGATTCTAAGTCCCTTGAATGAGGATATGGCGATATGTTTACCCGAGGACATCATATTTCCCGAAGGCATCACGCTTTTCTGTAAAATTGTAAACGTAAGTGCAGAATTTAGGCAAAAATCGACAGAAAGTGACAAAAAGTCGCCCTTAATTCCACTTTTCTTGAACCCCTTTTAATCAAAGGCTAGATCCACCTTTGAAAATCTAATACCAGGTACGTTTCTAGTTGTTCCTCGGCGTCATACTTACTGATATTCACGCCAACTGGTTTCATTTCGACTATCTGCAATTCATCCTGTTCCTCCGGTTCCTCCGGTTCCTCTATCGCGAGTGGCACCGCAGTATCCATAACATTAGGCACGGGTACTGCCGCAGGTGCCTGTACTACCGTAGGCACTACGGGTGTTTTTTTTATTGTTTTCGTTACTGGTTCAAAGAATTCCTAGAGTTTATCCGACTGAACACTTTTTCTTATTTTTTCTTCTTCCTTCTTCATTTTGAAGTCCTGTACCGCTTTCTCTGCTTTTGTCTTCTTTTCAGCTAGATCCTTTATTTCGTTTAAGATTTTTTCTTCCTTTTATAAAAGATAAGTAATAAAAATGGGTATATTTAATGAAATATCTCAGACGGTGTCAGGAGGTCCGGTAGGACAAACGGAGACTAATTTTGATGTAGTGCTAAGTAAGTATGCGAGCAAGACTCAGTTAGATAGATTGAGTAGAGGGTGTTCCCGTAAAGGACAAGATTTAGATATGGGTGGGCACAAAATCATAGGTCTTTCACCCGGTTCCGGCAACGACCACGTAGCAACAATAAAGCAAATAAGGGATACTTTCTTTCCTGCGGTAGCGCGTAAAGACCTGGACATGAATAAGAAGTATATTAGGGGACTCGAGACCGGCTTAGATGACCCAACCTGTGCGGTAAACAAGAAGTCGCTGCAGCAGAAAATAGACACACAGAAACGGAACTTTGCAGCGGGGTTTGCTAGTAAGGCTTTTGTTGCTGCAAGTGAACGAGAACTAAGAAAAGACTTGCACAGACAGTTTCTAAGACCAATTCACCTATCACAACTTGAGAAAAAAATAAGTACTGTTAATACTAAGACTGAGGTAGACGCCAAATTTGATGCACTAGACCCTGTTTATACTAAGACTGATACTAAAATTCAGGATAACAAGAGAGAATTAAGGAGATTTTTCAATAAAACAGGAGAAAAGAAGTACGAGAAAAAGAAACCTGCATCATTTCTTGCAAGAGTGAAACCCGGATAATATGATTTCTCTACGAATGAAAAAGTCAAGTGGTTATCCAACGAATCCTATAACAAGGGTGATATAGAGGAGGATCTCGACAACTGGAAACTAACCCTAAACCCGACGGACGGCAGTGCCGGTGAAACTCTTTATTTGTTTGGTGCGCATCTAATATTTGAGGCGCCAGAAGAAGAGCGCGTATCTACTAACCAAATTAAGATCATGTTGAAAATAGATCAATTGAGCGCATCAAAGGAAATATCTTTCACAAGAGTAAGAACAGATAATAAGGACGAGATAACACTTTTTTTCATATCGAGAAAATAAGAAATAGCGCTACTTGTTCACTTCTTTTTAACCATGGTATTTACAGGACAGTCTTTCCACCAGTTATGAAATTAAGCGAGAAAAGTAGGATTGCGGTGGTCAAATTAGGGAAAAACACTCATTCGTTGTTCCGATTCCTACAGAGTTTTGGGAAAGATATTCAATATTCTATCCGTGATTACGGTTCTGAACTAGATTTCTCAGAAAAAGGATTTGCCGATAGTATAATCCTGGTTAATACCGGCGAAACTATTGAATGCAAAATAATTAGTGACGTTATAGCTCTATATCAAAAAAAGATAATCGCCAATATCGACATTGAACTAGATGGTAAAGCGTGTTCCATAGAGTGTCATACTTGGAATGATTTTGGAAGTGAAATTCGTCACTCTGTAACGAGCCCAGAACAATGGAAAAAAGAGTATTCCGTTGATCTTTCTAATGGGGCTCAAGATGTCAAATTGCACTTGGGTTATATTGCTAAATATGTGATGATTAGTATAAGCGGAAAAACAGGTTATCGGGTAAGAAAATTTAGTCTTAACCCCGGAGGAACAATACCAACATGTATATCTAAGTTCTCCGGTTAACACAACACCACACACTTTTAGTTACTCTCTGGGCGGTCTATTCGGTATGTCTACGTACCCTATTGCTCCTCGTGTAACTCCGATACCGATCGGGCTTCCAGACAACAACTTGACTATTGATAAACCATTTGTTATAAACGGAAAGATCTTACACTCAACCGGGAATGGGTTTCAGCAGTGGATAAAATTCAAGGATAAGTGTACACCCACATTTACCGTCCGTTTGTGCATCGGGGGTATGAGACAAGATACTCCTCCGTACATCTCATGTTACAAAAAAGGGACGACACCTGACACCAATAACTAGCACCGAAATTCTAGAGACCAGGAAATCCATTTGTGGTCATAATCAATTTGAGATAAAAATGAGTCAGACGTTTGAAAAGAACGACGAAATATTCTTTGGAGTTATAGCCCCAACCGGAATCGTTTGGCTAGTTTCTCCAATGACCTCACTAAATGTCATTGAAGTCGAAATTAAGTTTAAGTTGTGCACCGAGTCCTAGTTTGCTTTTTATTCCTATTACACTCTGAACTATTTTTTTTTACATTCGTGCCTTAAACAGGTTAAAACAGAGTATTGAGCGCTGGAGAATGAGTAAAACTTATAAGTTTTTTGTTTTACTTATGAGATGTTTAAACCGAAAACGACGTAGAAAAAAAATGTGAGTAAAATCTAGACTGTTTAATCAGAGTTACAAGCGTTGTAGAAAAAAATAGTAAACCGCAAATTTTTTTGATTATGCACCAGTAGTAGTTAATATCCCAAAAAAGCTGCGGTTTTCAAAAACACATTTTTGAAAACCGCAGCTTTTTGGGGATATTAACTACTGGCCTCCTTTTCAAGTATGCGAATAGACCCTGATGCTTTAAATTTGAACTGTATTTCCTGATGGCAACGATTTTGGATATGATGAAGACTTACAGGTCACCTTTTTAAAGGGGAGGGGGGGGGGCAACTAAGGTAACAAGTTTTGGTTCCAATTTGCCTAATAGTTTCAAAAAAGATCTTTCAACAAGTTTTTCCATTAGGTCCAATATTATCCAATATTACATTTGTAAACTAAGTTCCCAACTGTTGGCAATCTAGGAGGAGGTGCAGACTAGACAGACATTTTTAAAGGGAAATTGAAGACCAAAGAATATTATGAACAAGTTAGATTCAATTGGCTTTGTTGTTTCAGAGGAGAAGTTCTTTGAATGATTTTGTTAAATTATCCTCACCTGGCGGCCATATTTAATGTAATGCACACTTGCCGGACACATTTTCCAAAGTGGCCAACTTGAGACTGTTGTGACCAAGGTTGCTTCCAGCTGCCTAGTAGTTTTTGAGCGTGAATCTTACAAAATGTTTCCGAAATGGTTAGATGGTAAGCAGAGTTCCCTGCTGCATGACAGGAATCTTGGATTAGGTGAGACAACTTAACCATATTCATTAAAATATTGTCATAGACATGCTGGACATTTCTGCAAGTTATCTTTGACCTCTATTTCAAAATGTTTTTGAAATCAAAGACAAAAGGTTTAAAATCTCGAAAAATTTGACCATTTTCAATAATATGTTGTCCTTGACATGCTGAACTTTTTGCAATTTAAACTTGACCTCTATCTTAAAATGTGTTTGAAATATAAGACACAAGGCAGAAATTCCCGAAAAATTTGACCAATCAATAACTCCTATATGGGCATTTGGAATTTCTTCAAAATATGATTGTAGATATTGATATGTTAAACATTTCAGCAATAACACTTTACTTCTATCTGTTATAGTTTTTATTACAAAATTAAAAAAAAGAAAAGAAAAACATCAAAATTTTGAAAATTTTACGGAAAAGGGGCAATAACTCTATGGATAATCAGATATTCTTCAAAATTGAAAGTCATGCCGATCATTTTTTCCACATTTCAGATGATATATGCAATGGTTTTTGAATTATTTGTTCAAAACTACAATTACCCCTAATTTTTTATATTCAGGGGAGGTCATTTTTTAGAAATGGTGGCCATGTTGTTTCGGACTAAAAATATAATTTTAGAAGCCATACCCTGGTGATGAATCAGGCCAAGTTTGGTTTCATTTGGCAGACTTGTTTCAGAGGAGAAGATTTTTGAGAAAAAAAAATAATGCCTGACGGACGGACAGACGGACGCCAAGTGACAGCAGAATCTCACCATGGCTATAGCCAGGTGAACTAAAAATGAGCAATCTTTCGTGGAGGACCTTCCATAAACCATTTCAGTAAATTGTAGATAAAGTTTAAACTGTTTCAGAACCGATAATGACAATTTCTCCACATAAGGTCCAGTGTTAAACTAGGCCCTGCAGGCAGGCTGTCAGGTATGTTTTGTATTGGATCAGAATTTTTGTAGAGACTTTTTAATGTATCACTCGGTCTTGTATATAATTCGAAAAAAAAACAATGGAAGGATTCGAAAAAAGACTTTTTTAAAAAATTTTATGGAAGGATTCGAAAAAAGACTTTTTAAAAAAATTTTGACTGATTCTACTGGAAATGAAATTACCGATGAAAAGCAAATCACAACGAAGTCGAAAACACCATGCCTAAATCCGTACCAACACAAGACAAAAATTGGGCAACATGACTCCGAAATTATCCAATATACGTGTATTATATCTCCGTTGTTTCAAATGGTTTAATTAAATGGGTTTTCCCTAGACAGCATCTTCAGGAAACGACAGAAGAACGTCGTTACGAATTTATACTCGAACATGATTCGGAGATCCTTGGTGATCCTTGGTTACATTCAACAAAATGCAGTTCAAACTGTTCCACACAATCGATACATCAAAACCAATCTGATATAAACCGTATGAGATATGAAAATCACATGTAAGGAAAAACAATTTTTTGCAAATAAAAAATGTTGAATTTTGTAATCATTACTATCCATGTTAACCTTTCCAAGGATAACAATAACATTCATCGAACTTTTTTTTCCATATTTCATGAAAAAGGTTCGACTATAACCGGGGAAATGATTTAAAAAAAACCCTTCCGTTTCATTTTTTGGCTGATTTGTAAGCATGCATATATATATATATATATATATATATATATATAATCTTGGAAAGGGGTGAAAGTTGGTTCTAAGACTTGTTCATGTTGTTTCTTGCCTGGCTACGCATCCCTTTCACCAAAACTCATTTTAATTGTGATTTTTTTTTTAACAACCGAACTCAATTTTGGTTGATGAAGTAATAATTTATAAAAATATAAAAAATATATTAAAAATGTCAATAAGGCGCGTATGGCCCTGCAGCGCCGTACTTTTGGACTACATTCGGCTGCACCTCGTGCTAAAAATATGATATACAAATATATCTATGTAAACCGAAAAGCAGTTCTATAACAGATATCAAAGTGAATTGTTTAGGTTTACTTCAGACCTTTTCTCTGAAAAAAACCTTAAAATGCGCGCCCAATTCTTGTCAAAATTTGACAAACGTATTTTATTAAGTATTCCTCAATTTGTCCGTAACTCGTCATTTAACTCGATAGTTGACATTATAATCCATTTTTCGAGTTGACTCAAATATGAACTCGAACTCGAACTTTAACTCGAACTGTAAACTCGAACTGTAACTCGAACTCGAACTCGATGGTTATCCACACCCATTGGATGTACAACTCTTGTTAATAAATCACTCAATTATGAAGGTGAGTATAAATGGGAAGTCATGAGTATACATATTTGAAGCTTTCTTTCATTAAATGTAATTTTTGTTTAAAAAACATTCATTTTCACGCGAGGGAAATAAGGAAATACTCATGTTTTCATTCGAAAATATTACCTCTACTTCGTTTAAACATGAAACTTTCATCATGACATTCGCGGCCACGAAAGATTAAACTGGATCCATTTCAAGTTCACTTCAACTTTACAAAACTGTTTTAAAATTTAACAAGGTTGGAATTTTTAATATGCCTGGAATAGTGGCGTAATAACATAGCCGCACGTATTGAAAAAATATGTTTTAAGGGACCGACCATTTAACCTGAAAAGGGGGGGGGGTTGGGGTTATGGTTTTTTTCTGGACAGAAAATTTATTTATTTTTTTCACATGTATCAACAAAATATTTTTTTTCAAAATTAACATTATTTTTTTGGGCAGAAAGCCTCCGTCAGAAATTTTTTTTTTCATCATTTTGGCAGCCAAAATATTTTTTCACATAAAATCAGATCCAAACTATTTTTTTTTAGAAAAAAACCATAGNNNNCCCCCCCCCCCCCCCACCAAGTTAAATGGTCGGTCCCTAACTATTATTTGAAAAAAAAATGACCACAGATTTAAGATGCGTAGACCTTCATCATTCAAGATTATTCTCCGTTCACAAGGTATACTTAAAGTAAAAAAAACCCAAGATTTCAACTCTACGGGGATGTTCCTAGTGCGTTCGTGAAGACTCTCAAAACATCTCAAACATTATTCTAAGATTCTAAGTCCCTTGAATGAGGATATGGCGATATGTTTACCCGAGGACATCATATTTCCCGAAGGCATCACGCTTTTCTGTAAAATTGTAAACGTAAGTGCAGAATTCAGGCAAAAATCGACAGAAAGTGACAAAAAGTCGCCCTTAATTCCCTTTTTCTTGAACCCCTTTTAATCAAAGGCTAGATCCACCTTTGAAAATCTAATACCAGGTACGTTTCAGTTAGGAAAGAGGCTGCCGTTGCTGTTTAAATTAGGAAAATGGGCATGACAACACAAATATGAACAAAATGAAATTGATCTTTTTTAAGGAAGGCAAGAACACTGAAACTGAAAACGTGACATTTTTTTAAAGTGTGTTATATAAACGTCATAATGTAGTAGTCTCCATTTAACTCCAAATCACTTGAAATAACAGCAACAACAGTTCTTTTGCTCAATGTTTTATGAAATCTTAATCTTAAAAGAATACTCTAGCTCACTGTCGTGTGTTTGGTGTCGTTTTGTTTTAATTGTGAACACCTCAAGTCATACCATCGTTTTCTGGGGATGTTTAAAAGAAAGAATAATAAAATCTAGTGAATTTCGAATTAGAAGAATAAGTTCAAAGTCACGTGTCGTGGTATTTAGAAATATAATTATAGTACAATAAACACTAATAGACATTTGACATTAGATAACAAACTCTTAACATTTGTCGTTATGTCTACTAAACTTAATAATTTTCACACTTTTCATGTGCAGAAATGATCTATTCAAATACCTCACCCGAACCTGAATCGGTTTCAGGGGCTTCGGCTTCAGAACTGCCGTTGGTGGATAGGGATAGGGGATTCTCTGTCTATGTGGGGTAGTCAGGTCATTATACGGAAAACCTTTGTAGCCAAACTGTGTGGAGAAACGCCATTCTCCATGCAGCATTAAGACCCCTTCTATATTTCTCTAAGGAGAGCAGACGCACTGGGTGTCATATAGAAGGTTTAATTCCCGATCCTACCAATTTCTTCCCTTTTCAAGTGGCAATCGAATCATTTTAACCCGTTTGTACAAAAATGTACCTTCCACCTTTATTTCTTTCTTCTTTACTTACATATTATGAATGAATTATCTCAACGAATGTTCACGTACACTAACCAATCAATCAGATATTTTGAATTGGTCTATAACAAAGCTTAAATACTGCCAACTCGACCTTAGAATTAAACTTACAATCAATTTAAATAGAGCTGAGCAAGGGATATTATATAGGACTCAGTTTACCAGGCTGCTTTGGGAAGCATTCTAGGATATATAAATGCGTCACCGTTCTTTCTGATTAAAAATCGACCAACGCCCAGTGATTTTGTATACTTGCTGTCATTTTCAAAGATACAAGGCTTATTTGTCACGATTGTATTGAAGAAACTGTAGTGGAAATTCAACGCTGTACTAAGAGAACGTTAAATCTGTAAGGGTTCGCCTTCATTTAGATATGAACTTCTGGTTTTTATGCAAGTACTGTTTTATTACTTAAGTGCTTATAGGCTAGTTAATTGCGCTTTGATATAAGCAGATAGGTTATAACCATTTTTGATATGTATGAAAGTGAAAAAAAAACCTAGTGATTCAGATATTGGAAAAAGTGAATGGATATGGAGTGAATGAACATGTGACAAAAACACACACGATACAAAGAAAACTCCAGTCCATCAAGGACAGGGCTTTTATTCTTGTCTACATCTTAATGTCGCCTGAGGATCTTCAACCAGAGGTGAACAATATTCAATCCATAAGTTTGCTTATTTGATCAACCCCATGGTAAAGCTTACCGTGAATGGCTCTACAAGACGCTATTGTAAGTGATTCAAGTCACGATGGTGCTTTTTTTGTCAATGGAAGGGGGGTGGGGGATGGGGGCTGGTGTTGTAGGAAGGCAAAATTTCTTGTCCCTACCCTTTTCTCCCTGTCCTAGTACGATTTAATCTCGTTGCTTCAGTTGTTCCTCGCTTTTATTGCTTTTTTCTTGTACAACTTTGAATTAATTAACTTGTTTTCGTTCTGATATTTTATACTTATTGACTGGTTCTGAGGGAATAGCAAGCCTGTTATCCCAGAGATCCTGACTATTGACTGAGATGTAGTCGAGGTCAATAGTCAGGGTCAAGAAGACAACAAACTTGCTATTCACAAAGAAACAGTCTATAAGAGTTTTATTATACCGAAAACACAAGATTTAGAACTTTTAATTCATCTTTAAATAATAATTCTCTCATTTCTAGTATTTTTTTTTTCTTCTTAATTATGTATTCCTATTAAAAAGGTAGATTCATCAACCAAATCAATTCTACTGCATAGTGTTGACTGTAATTTGCATAGCTACATAGTTTAGAGTTGACATGCACTTGCAAACAATGATTTCAGAGCATTCTTAATTATCAACATAACTTTTATCCAAATGGGAAACACAAATTAACACTTTATTAGCTATTAGTATTTAAGTATACAAAAAAAAACAAAACAAAAAACAAAACAAAACAAAAAAAAAAAAAAAAACCAAAACAAAACAAAACAAACACAAAAAAATTTGCAATTTTTTAATTGTCTTTAAATAATAATTCTCTCATCGCTAGTATTTTATTTTTAATTTTGTACATGTGTTCTTATTAAAACAAAATAATTATAGCTTTTTTCATCAACAAAATTTATTCTGCTGCAAAGTGAATAGTTTTCACTGTAATTTGCACACTTTTCACTTGGAAACAATGATTTCAGAGCGTTCTGAAAAATCATCAAATTTTTTATCCAATAGGAAAGGAAAAAAAATCGGGAAAAATATCCACACTTGCAGTCAATTGTCTGAGAAACTATTGACCAGTAGATAGTTGTAGATAGTTATAAAATTGGAAAAGGTGAAAAATAGTAATTTTATTTTAGAAATTATAGTAGTAATGTTCATATACTGAGGTATAATAAAGCTGAAATATTACTCACAGAGCGTAAAACTCGAATGAACCATACTTGTGAAAGGTATGGCTACCTGTGTGAAAGTTTCTAACTAGATCCTTGGAGAAAAAACTTTCATTTTTACACGAGGAAAATACGAACATATTCATATTTTCATTCTAAGATCGATAGACATAAAGAAAGGATTAAACAGGATATTTATTCAAGTAATCTTGAAATTAAGGTTACTTGATGGAAACCGTTTTAAAATTAAGCAAGGTTGAACAATTTTACGTTTTTCTTGAAATAATGACGTGATTACATAGCTGCACGTGTTGAAGAACATGTTCCAATTTTCTTGAAATAATGACGTAATTACATAGCTGTACGTGTTGAAGAACATGTTCCAATTATTTGAATTATAAAATAACCACAGATTTATAAAAAATGAGAAGATTCTCATCATTCAAAATTGCCAAAAGATGGCAAAAAAAAGGTGAAACAGTTCAAGATTTTCTACTCGATCGGATATTCAGGGATATGTAAACGAGTATGAAATAAAATAGATATATAAAATTTCCCACATAAAGCAAAATCTTAACATTTCTGGTGATGTCCATAAACTTTACAATTTTCACCTTTCACTTCTGTGGAAATGATTTCATATGTCATACTATTCCAACACCTATAAATAATAGGATCTGTGAATTATTTGGCTTAAACACTGCCCATCAGAACTACAACTCTAACCATTCAATCAATTTAAACAAGGCTGACATAGGAATATAAAACAAGACTTAGTTTCTTGCGCAACTTGGTGAACAACATGGCGGTAGTGGTTATGCGTGAAATATATAAACTCAATCTATCTTTCGGATTTAATCAACAACTGAAGCCTTGTGTTTTGATGTACTTGTTGCAATTTACAAAATCTTTTCATAATTCTATATATGGCCGGATGTAAAGATCTATTTGTCACGACTGAATTGGAGGATTAAAATATTCATTTATGCGTTGTACCAAGAAAACGGTAAGATTCTGTAAGGGATCTTCTACATTTTGATGTGGATGTGAACCTTTTGCTTTTGACGTAAATATCAAGTCTTTTTAGTCCCTTTTTACTTAGAAAAGGCCGTTATCAAATTACTTCTTCAATTACGAAATGCATACAAACATAATTTAATTCAAAACAACAAATTAACTAATCAATGCTGCTTTTACCCTAATATGTTGACAGCATATATATATAAAGAGATAACCACAATCAATAAAACATATATACATGTATAAATTCGAAATATGCATTTATGCAAAACATATTTAGTGTTCATATCATGATTATTCTGTTTTCATATTTAAAGGGCACCTGCCCTTACTGTCATGTCTGAACAGTCTAGCTCTCCATTTGAACACAGATCCACATATTGAACATTGATGAAGATTTCCTTGTGAATGTCTCGCTTTTTTGTGCTCTTTGAATATCTTTTGTCTTGAATTTGGTATTTGGACAAACACTGCTCATTATTGCATCACCTATGCCATGTATGCTGAAATAAAATACAACTGTGAAATTATTTCTAAATATAATAATGAAAGCTGTAATTTATGTATTTCAATGTGTATTATTTCTAGTACTGTCGTGCAGTGTGTTTGAGGGATTCATTTTCTATGTTTGTTAGAGATATTAAGATATATAAAATATATTTTTTGCAGATAGAATTATATGTTGAAATGTTTGGGGTTTCATTTTTTTCTAAGTTTGCAGGAGATGTATTTTTCAGATAGAATGTTATGTTTAAATGTGATCTCATTTTCCAGTTTATTTTTTTACATCACTCATAGTACTGCATGTAATCATCACATATTTTTAGTCATATTATAATCACATAAAATATTTTCTATGATTTGATTATTAATCCCGGCTTTCAGGGGCATCGGCTACACCGCTGCCGGGAGCGCCCGCAGGTGGTGGATACGGAAAGCCTAACCGCGAACTATTGTAACCAAAGTGTATGGAGAAACGCCGTTCAATGCAGTATAAAGACCTCTTCCATATTGTCTAAGGAGAGCAGACTTACTAGGGAAGTAGAGGGCGTATAGAAGGCTAAATTTCCATGACCCTACATATTTCTCCTTTGTTCCTACGGCAATCAAAACTCGTTGCTCCTGTTGTTCCATCTTGCTTTGTTTCTTTCCTCTTTAAGTTATAAGTTTTTGTATTGATTATTTGCATTTGCTCCCGTCCTCATACAGCTGGAATATTGCTTACTAGACTTTAAACTTTAATCAATCACCCAATACAATGCAATTACGGTTTACTGTATTGATATAACGACACCTTTCAGCTAGTGAGATAGACGCTTTTTTAGCTCACCTGGCCTAAAAGGCCATGTGAGCTTTTGCCATCGCTATGCGTCCGTCGTCCGTCGTCCGTCGTCCGTCCGTCTGTCTGTCTGTCTGTCAACAATTTCAAAAATCTTCTCCTCTGAAACCACTGGGCCAAATGTAACCAAACTTTGCCTGAATCATCACCAGAGTATGGCTTCTCAAAATTGTGTTCGATTAGGCGGTAGGTCAAACAACATGGCCGCCGTTGCTAAAAATAGAACATAAGGGTAAATTGCAGTTTTTGGCCAATAACTCGAAAACCGTTACAGATATCAAAAATCTGACATGGGGTAAAAGTGATCAACATAGCAAGATCTACATGCACTGCAATTTTGAAGAAAATCCGAAAACCCGTCTTGGAGTTATTGCCCTTTTTCCGTAAAATTTTAAAAATTTGTGCATTTATTATTTTTTATTTCAAAAAGTATAACAGATAGAGGTCAAGAGTAAATTGCAAAAATGTTCAGCATATCAAGATCTACCCACCCTGAAATTTTGAAGAAAATGCATAAACCCTTGTAGGAGTTATTGCCCTTTTTTCACCGAATTTTTTAAATTTTCGTATTTTTCATCTATTATTTCCAAAACTATAGAAGATGAAGGTTAAGTGTAAATTGATGAAATGTTTGCCATGCTCTTGCGACTTCAAAACTGATGTTGAAAATTGTTCCTTGACCGCCATTTTCAAAATGGC
>MJUU01050568.1:49479-60774 GCA_002080025.1 Modiolus philippinarum | reverse complement strand
ATTTCAATGACATTTGGTTTCCTTCAAAACTGATGTTAAAAATTGTTCGCTGACTGCCATATTTTAAATGGCTACCAAAAAGACGGGAAAGTTCAACATTGTCCGATTTCAAAGAAATTTGATTTCCAAATAGATATTGATGTTGCGACTTCAAAACGGATGTTGAAAATTGTTTGTTGACTGCCATTTTCAAAATGACATTTCGACTTCAAATCGTGTCGAAAGTGGTCATTAGCAAGAACGTTTTTTATCGAAAAATCCCAACAAAGAAATATAATAAAACATGATCAGACTTTAAAAACAGTTCAAGATATTGGAGGTGTTGGACGTACGAAAGTTTGAGAAACTGAAGATCAACTGTATAACTTACATTGTTACCTTGATTGTGGCAACTGAAAACCAGGTGAGCGATACAGGCTCCTGGGAGCCTCTGGTATTAAAAGTATCATTACTATATTATGGCATTTTACTGTTAATAATGACTTTGATTTATACTTGCGTTTTAATAAACATTCTGTATACCTTGATTGTTTTATATATGCCAGTCTCATATGGCTGTAAAGGCTGCTACTACAATGAGTTCACTTCAGTGCAGTCATTAAATCTGTATATTACTTACATTTTTCTTCCTCTAAACCGAAGGCCTGGGTGGCAGAGTGGTTAAGGTAGTTCTACTACCTATCTATCACCACTGCGGTGTGATGAGTTCGCGCCCCACTTTGTACATTACAAAAAAGGTTGCACTCGACTTACAATCGTAAGTGATAAGGTATGTCAGTTACCTGCCCAAGGTCGGGGGTTCTTTCCAGGCACTCCGGCTTCCTCCACCTAACCTAACCGTTATGAGATAGCTGAAATACTGCTGAAATTGACGTTAAACCCCATATCAATCAATCAATCAATTTAATTTCCTAGTACTGTTGAATTTTTCTCCGCATTCACATAGAGACAAAATATTGTCATGCACCTCTTGGTGTCTTTTTAAATTATGCTTGTATTAAAATGATTTGTAGTACTGGTCACAAAATCGCATACCTACACAAGATTTACTTTTAATGATGCAAACAAATGCTCGAAACATCTTGCTTAATTTGACCAAATATACTGTGAAATGTTATCTCCGTTTATAGAAGTTATCAACTATTTTCGGTTTTGCTGTATATTGACCCGTCAAAATTTTTCCTTACTACTTTATCTTTTTATAAAACTATTTCATTCATTTATAAAAAAGGCAGAATACTGACCAGACAATAGTTTCAAAGACATTGACCCGTCAGAAGTTTTATCAACGATTGTTTTCTGCAAAAGAAGTTCTACACGACTGGATATTCGGAAATTAGCCAGCTGGTTGTCCTCTCTACCTGAATATTATCCTTCCCTATGTCATTTTCGGGAAGGGCAACAAACTCACCATTATATCCATACCCAATCAATAATATAAATTATTATACCTCAGTATATGTTTTCTAAATTAAATATTTTGAAGATAAAATCACTATTTTTGTATCGTGTTGAATTTGCCGGTAGATAGTTTCGAAGTCTATTTACCGGTAAATAGTTCCGATGACTATTTACCGGTGACGTCATCAAAGTCATTCGGAACCCCAAACACTGCAACAAAAGCGTCCGATTATACTCTAATGGTAAATGATGTCTGCATTAGAAAAATATTGATTTTTTTTCTCGGTTGTTTTTTCGGAATAAAAAAACAATTATTTAATTCGATTTCGGGAAATAGTCATTTTATTTTTCTTCGACTTTGCCTTATTTTCTTCGCTACAAGTCGGGAAATAGTCAAACCTCAGGAAAAATAAAATAACTATTCCCCTCAATGCCATTAAATAACTGTATACTATTTGATGGGCAATATATATATTCGATTATCTTGTTTCTTAATCTTAGAAGGCGCAAAATGCAGATTCATGTGCCCATACTACATGTATGCAGAAAGACAAGGGTATGAACATTTATTATTGCAACGGTCAAGCGAGTGGCAGAAGTTACATTTCAAAGAGATGTACTTTACTACCAAAGCCGACGTCATAAAAGACTGCCCGCGATGAAAAAAACACACTTTACACATTGTTGTTCATTAATTGACATAATAGAAAAAAAGAAGGGAAACGGGGAATGTGTCAAACAGACAACGACCAAAAGGGGAGTAATAACAATTCAAAGCCACCATAGGATCTTCAATGAACGGTGAGGAAACCATATTGACTGTGTTTGCAAAATAATTGATTGACAGTACCGTCATATTTGATTTGCTTGAATCAAATGTAAAATCATCTAAAGGCAGTGCCAAATCAGTCAATCTTAATACTACATACACAGTCTTTGGTGGTATATGCTGTCAATCAGTTATCAATATTTCTTTGTCTGTGGTCAGTTTTTCAGAATTCGGCTTGGGGTGTTAAAAAAACAAATAAAGGGATATGGAGTAAATGTACATGGGACAAAATCCCTATAAATACATGATAAGATAAAGCAAATGGAACACTTAGTGTTGAAATGAAACTTTTGCCACTCGCATGACCGTTGCAGTAGTAAAAACAATGAACATATAAAATAGTAAATAATTGTAAAAACGTGGCAATGTGTTTTACTTTTGTTTAAACATTACAGAAATATTTACCTATATTGTCGACAGCAATGTACCATGTGACTTCATCTATTAACGTAGATGTATCTGTAAATCGTAAAAACACCTCGGTTAAACATATATATATGACCTCTCACACTGCTTTGCGGACGAAAAATTATTTCCGAAATGGCAATCCATGGCATCCGTATCTGTATTTGATTTACTACTATAATGTCGATGTGTCTGTCATGGTAGATGGTCTATTACCAGCCAAGAAGACATATACTTTGATTTTATCATGAAACTTGCAATATCTATATTCAGGAAAATTTTGTTCAAAACTATGGATTATCCCTCCCTTGCATAGCTCTGTCCTTTGCTGATTTTGGCTTTACTAATTAGATCCTATTTGTAATTTGTTCTCTATCAGCTTTTACACAAATTTCGGTATATGGATTTCCACATATTTTGATTTTAGCTGCACTGAAGAGGCATAAGTTGTCGAAATGGCCATCTGCAGAAACTAAATTAACAGTAACTTCGGTATTTTGTTTTTTGACCAGAAATTTACCATTATAAGAATTACTGGAAAATTATGAAGCTTAGAAGTATCTCCCTATTTAATACCTCTTTTTTTAGACGGTTCTATAGCTTTCGATTTTTGTTTGTCAATCAATGCCTCAGCATGGTAACCTGTTGTTAGTTCCCAATATCCAGGAGATTTCAAAGTCTAATGCTTCGATAATAGCCCAATAACTTTTGGGCACTTTGAAATTTACCCTACCTTGTGCTACGCAATATTTTGTCTATAGATGAGTTTTTTCATACTGTACTCTTGATTTTTATCCCCGCACTTTCAAAGAAAGTTCAGGATAATGTTTTACCCTCCGTCCGTCCGTCACACTTTTCTTGTGACTCAAACTCCTCCTACATTTTTTGGATTTAGGGATTTAATTTTGTTGTAGAATTGTTGCATATAGTCTGTAGATGCGCAATAAGCTTTCGGATTTTCGATATTGGTCTTGGTGCAAACAAGAGGCCCCATGATGTCAATTTTTACACATGTGGCATGTGACACGAACTCCTCCTACATTTATGGATTTAGGGATTTAATTTTGTTGTAGAATTCTTGCATATAGTCTGTAGATGAGCAATAAGCTTTCGGATTTTTGATATTGGTCTTGGTGCAAACAAGAGGCCCCATGATGTCAATTTTAAGGGGATACGATATATTAAAGATCCTGAATTGATTTTTTCGTGAAATTTTGAAATAAACTCAGTTTGAATATGCTCTTTCCAAATATGCAAAGAAAAGTGTACCTTCATGATTTCGTTTTCGAGATAATTACGATTCAAAATTGCCCATTTTCCGAAATATTTCGTAAAAATTGGACTTTTACAGTAATTTTTAAAATGTCATAACTAATTAAGGTAATTGCTTCCGGTTTTTTGCTACAGTTTCGTGAGATATTTCTGAAGAATGCAAGTAAAAAATTTTAAAACAAAATTTCATTATTTGTGTTTCGAAATTGACATTTATTTAAATATTTATAGAATAAACGTCCATTTCTCGTAGGTAAAATTTCACATAGAAAAAAAAATTGTGAAGTGATTTTTTCTTCAAAATTCGCAATGATCTCCGTGAAACATCACTTTTTTGAAATTCGCTTTGAAAAATGGGGGTCCATGTGCTTATTTTAAAGCTACAGAGAAAAAACTGTCATTTTCTTATCGCTACAAATGAGTATTGCCGGTTTTGGCGCGAAATGACGTTACATTATATTTCGCTCAGAAACTTGAACGTCAATGATCATTTCCCAAGTGCGGCTTTTCAAGTTTACAGATCTATATACGTTGATTGACTGTCCCTGGTTTCACCTATCCANAAAAAAAAAAAAAAAAAAAAAAAAAATCAGAATTCATTGTATGTAGTGTTCAATTTAAAGGGGTGGGTAGGATGGGTTTCGATCCCGATTTTCCGAGAAAAAAAGTACGATTCCCTCAGTCATCCCGAAAAATGAAATTGACTGAATCCCGTTCCTGATAAGTATTTTTCCCCGAATTCTCGGTGAAATAAACGACCTTTCACGTTGTCCCGAAAAAGATTATACCGACCCTCATTTAAAGTTTTAAAATGCGTTTCATATGCATGTGTAGTGTGATTATAGTACCTCTCTAATACCATACTCTTGCCTATATACTTATTGATAATATTTTGTATAATTATATTACGTACACAGTTTGCATGGTAAAAATATTGTGATATGAAAAAGCCATTTTCACGGGGCATATCCCTTCATTTTACCAGCTAAAATAGAGAAAAGTCACATAATTTTTACGGATTATTTTTTGGCTGTCGCATGCTAGAGCCCATGCGCTAAAAATTACGCCAGATCTCAAGTTTTTAATTTTGTGATGTTCTTATTCATTCTTACATTCAGTTGTTTATTTGTTTTGTCTTTGTGAAGTTGCCTCAATTTTTTGTTTGTTTTTTATTGTTTTTTGGTTTGTTTGTTTTGTTTGTTTGTTTTTTTTTATGAATTTAGGTAATTTATATGCTACTCATATTCTGTGACATTCTATGACTTTTGACATTTTCCGTAAATTTCAGAAACTAATTAACGGCATTTTCACGGGAGAAAAATGTACATAGTTTATAGAAATTCCACGGGAAGCTGATTCAATAAAAGCAAAAAATAAGTCACTGGAAAAGTCACGAGATTTTAATGACTTTTGAAATTTCTTAGTATTTTAATGGACTTGTATTCCAGTAGTGATGTTAAGTAATAATTATGTAGCAAACTTGATAAATTTCTACTGTGCATTTGTTTAGTTGTAACAAGTGTAAATCTTTTTTGACAAAATCAAATTGTTGGAAAAATGGATTCTATTGCATATGATGCCGATAGGAAGTCTTTGCTTTCAGGTCTCAATTTGAAAGGCAATGGCTGCGCGTACACGCTTCCGGTTTTTGTATAGAAAAGGAATCTTCTCCGGATATTCGGATGAAAGTATCCGAAATTATAATTTTAAGATAGAGACAGAGCAAGTTCTAAAACAATTTAATGTGATTACACCTTATGAAAAGTTGTTATTTATCTAAATAAATGATCACCTACGCGCAGATCAAATAAAAAAAAATGAAATACAAATTATTGATATGAAAACGGATGCGTGCGAGCGATGTTCTGCAGGTATTATAGCCGAACATTTCATAAGGTTGATTTTTTTTTATTTATTTCGCCAGTTAGGGCTATTTGTCATGAAAATAGTTTGGAAAGAAAAAGATGTCAAATTGTAGAAAATGTCTTTACATGAGCCAGGACATACACAAAATGAAGATGAAAACGTTAGAACACATGTGTCCATCATAGTAGGAACATGTTTTTGTAGAACTCACTAAGACAAAGGCCAAATGCAAGATATTTCCCTTTTATATGTATACACTTTTTTTTCAATCGCTATCGCTAGATAGCCACACAAAGTATGGCGTCATAGTTTTTAATATAGTCTTTTTACATCGAAATAATACTGTCTATCACAAGTTACACAAAATTCACAGTTCTGGAATTAAATATATACCATGCTACTTGGCCTCAATTACCTTCTCGTGTAAATTATTGTAAATTGGATGGGACCGAAAAGGTTTCTTATTTCCTTTATTCTCTGGAAGCAACTGCTTTATAAAGTGCTAATATAACGAAATGGACTTTTTATTTCGATACAGGGAATAAAAGTAATATCTGCAACAGAAGCTTTTTAGGATATTAGGTTTGATTTTTTTTTAATCTAAAATTCCAGTTGACGCATAAAACTAATTTTTTCAATCGAAAACTTTCGACTTCATGGTAGATTGTAATGTCAAAGTTTACCGGAAGGTCCGGAAAATTCTCCGGTTTTATATAAGAACCGGAAGCGTGGACGCGCAGCCTATGGTCTACGCATCCACGCGACGTGGACACGCAGCCACTGCCAATTTGACAAGTATGACGGATCTGGAGCTACCACGTCCTCAGTTGCGTTATGAGCAATTCACAACCACATTGATTTTATCATAGATTTATTGAACATGCTGTCCGCAATTCGCGTAGTCCTGTATTTATGACGTTGAGCTCTAATCCGTGACGTCGCGAAAACAACATGCCACATTCGGCGACGTTATTATCTGCCCTTGGTACTGTATCGTATCCTCTTAAGGTGGGACGTTACTAAACGACGTGATGACAAGAGTTGTCGTTTATAGCATCAGACGTAGAGGTAACGTTACGGCTTTATCAGCTTAATTAACAGAGTAACTTCATTAAATATGGTGCATTGTGCTGCAGAATAACAAATGAGTAACATCCTTTGATTGGAACGGTTTTCACTTTGATAAAATTGTACAAAATACCAACGAGAAAAACATATATCATGAAGTCTGTAGAATATGGAAATGGAGATTACACAACGAAACCAGTGGCGGGTTCAAAGGGCGTACAGGCTTTCACTTTGTCGTCAAAGAAAAAAAAACATGAGAAAGTTCTGTATTAAACTATACCTGTGTATCATATAACCACTTGTTTGCGAAATGAAATGTTTACAGGATTTGTAATATAAAATATTGTCAAAAAGTATTATTATACCTTACATAATAAGTAATTGATTCTATTGGTTCAAATAAGGTCACATGACATAAAATAACCTGGATATTTTTCTTGAAATTAGCACAAAGGTTGAATAACCTTTACACAATACTCATGTCCATGGAATATCCTAAATTATTCACCGGTGAATAACCCTTGAAAATTTAAATGTATGGTGGTTAACCATGTTTTGTGAAATTTTATAGTATTTTCAGAAAAAAACCCTAAAATATCGATTTGTATTGATATAATTAAATATAAGCACGTTATCGGTCGGATTTTGGTAGCCTCTGGTTGCAGTTTACTCTGAATTGTCTCCCATCTTAATTACGTCATGATCGTGGCAGCTGCCAGTGTCAGGTTTGTCAGTTCAACCGATGAGTATTTGGACCAGCTCCTAGCTAATAAGGACACCGACAATACTAAAAAGGCAACATAATTGGCATTGGCATGCTTTGCGCAATATTCTTTTGACAAATCATGACAGGGAGTTCAACTTCGAAACACGAGAAGCATAAGGTTTGGTCCATCTAGGCATTTCCAGAAGGAAATAGATAGTGCTATCATTAAAAGCGATAGGTTCATGATTATGTGGGAAAAGACAGAAGAAATGTGTTATTTAGGCTCATTGTTTTGTGAAGATGTTCAGTCTTTCATTACTATGGGCTTAGAGAATGCATTATGTCAACCCTGTAAGTGCTATTCAATTCAGTGGCGGTTCTTCCAAGTCTACATAACAGTTTATTGTGGTGACAAATCAATGACCATGAGGAATTAATGGTTTATAAGCAACAACGAATCAAACTTACGGATATAAAAATTGATTTCATAAACAAATAAGGTAAGATTATTTTAAGCAAGGGAACAAAATAATTAAGGAAAGGGTGATTTACCGTCAGATCATGGGTTATCGTGGGACATTAGTGTCAAACTAGGGTAAATCCTAGATTAGTTCAAGTTTCTCCCAGAGATATCACTTTTGGGCAAGACTTCGTGTTATGTCAGAACACTGACAATGATATTTATATTTGTTGGTTTCATATTTAACTCGATAAAATCCATGAAAACTTAGAAATACGAAGAAAATATGTATAACTAATTGCAAATGAGACAAGATCACATGCAAAGCAGAATGTGATATCAACAGGGGAAAAAATCAAGTGATTTCATTATTTTACATACATGTAAATATCTTTTTTTTCTCAAATATTTTATCCATTGTTTGTTCGGTATAATAAAACATTTACGGCCCTCTGAAGAGGTGAATATCTAAAATTGTCAACCTACTAGGGTTATTTCCCTCGGGCTAAAGCCCTCGGGGAAATAACCCTAGTACGGTTGACAATTTAAGATATTCACCTCTTATCTAAAATTGTCAACCTACAAGGGTTATTTCCCTCGGGCTAAAGCCCTCGGGGAAATAACCCTAGTACGGTTGACAATTTTAGATATTCACCTCTTCAGAGGGCCGTAATTGTATATTATACTTTTGCATGATTTTCGCGATTTACGACACCGTACGGCAAAATCCCGAATCCGTCCCAGGGCCCAACGATACTCTTCTAAACAATCCGCTTGAACACAAAATACTAATTCTATTACATAATTGTACTTCTAAGTATGTAGTAAATCTGCCTCTCCTCTTTTCACACGGTTCTTATTGGCGTATTTTTTAGATTACTTTGTAAATCGGGTATTGATTATGGTATTAAAGAGGTCTGAAATTTGGTACTTCAAAATTAAAAAAAAAAACGATAAAAACAGTATTCGATATTTGAAGCTGATTTTATGCAATACATGCTACTAAAAAGCGGGTTCACAGTAGGTAACCTCGTCCTGCGAGGACATGATTTTCTACGATTTTCCCAAAATGATTTTATACGATTGTCATGGATTCGACCTGATTTTACGAGCGGAAATACTCCTTTGTGTTGTTATTCTCTATGTTATTTTGCAATTTTTACTAAAATGTTACTTCTCTGTCTTTATAGTCCGGAATTGTGTTATTGATACAATGTATAACCTAGAAACCAGAGAATTCGGAGTTTCGTCTTGTCCTGGAATTTACACGAGTGTCCACTATTGATGTCCCAGATTCTATACGATTTGTCTGTGAATTTATACGATAGATATTTCAATTAAAATGATAGCGTAGCTTTAATTACAGGACAATCATGAATTTTTAAGCAAAAAAAATGATAGATGAAATTGAAATTTAAGGTTTATTTTAAAAACTAACTGTCACAACGAGGTAAAATAAGCTGAGTAGACAAATGATTTGGATTTATATTTTTTGCCCTTGTATCGAATAATTATCTTACTGTCTGCATTTGTGGTTCTCATCCAGATTTTCCATTCTGGGAAATGAAATAGAAAAATCCTGCATAAGGAATTATCTGATTTATGAATGCGGTCCAATAAGTAACAAATGTGTTAAATTTATATCCAAGGAATATAGTTTATTGATTGTCCAGCATAATGCCTAGTCAATATAATGCATTTAATATAGTATCATTGCGTATTTATTTCATATTGGCATAGTTATAGAACTGAGGTAAGTCATATTGGCGCAGAGGCGCAAGCTATAATCAATCAATCAATGTTACATCAAGTACATCGCTTAAAATTGAGTGTCAGACAATTCAGTTTTCGTAGCATGAGAAATCCTACAATGCATCTACTTCAGACCACATAACTAACCAACCCTGACTATGGTTTAAGACTTCAAATTCGTTTATCGCTATCATCAGCGATATGGCGTCCCCTTTTTCTACATCCTGTTTACAATAAATACCACATTTCAGACAGCCAATCCAACTTGTTGTCTGCGATTAAACGGGACTCATATTAACGGGAAAATATGTAAATTGAACTTTTTTTTATCGTCAGTATGAATACAATTCTTAGGTTTGTTTAGGTTAAAGGATGAATCAAATGATACATGTTGGTTCATTATGAATATTTTGACACTGTTTATAAAACAGTTGTTGTGTCGAGTTTATTGCTCTTAAGGACATCCGTTATGACCAGATTCGACAGCACTTATGATAATCATCTCAATCATTTCAATTGAATGACGGAAAATTGATGTCACAGACAGTCCCTTTCAACGTCAAAAGGTTTAAAAACGACAGATCTCAACTATTCGAGTCGTGGGCATAACTTTGCTGTTGGACTGTGTTGTTCCTAGGGTCGACCAATCAAATGCAGTGATGTTTTGACTAACTCACTAACTGGCAGTTCCTTTGTGAAAAGATGACAAAATGCTACATTATAATATTGGGGTATTTTTTGCATTATGTATGAATGCACACAAATTTGTCTGTTTCCGTCCACATTTGATAACATTGTGTTTTCTTTAACATAGAAGCTGACAAAAGATATACAAGTCAAAAACTGACGGTGGGGACAGATTTATTGAATCGGTTTTATTTCTAAAAAAGCGAACTGCTTGTTAAAATAAACAAGACAAACTGTCAATAGCTCACATTCAATGCCATTTCGCCATTATTCTTGCTCTGCTTGATGTGGCAGTGCTTCACTTAAATAAACAAGAGGCTCTCAAGAGCCTGTATCGCTCACCTGGGCCATTGCTGACAAATACAGTCAAAAATAATAATACCAATGTTGAATGCCAATCTTGAATCTGTTCAGACAAGCCAGACACAGAAGGGGACAAACTAAGGTCCATTGTGACCAAGTGTGATTCCAATTGGCCAAGTACTTTCAGAAGAGAAGATCTTGGAATATGTTTCCCCATAGGGTCCAATGTTAAACTAAGTTCCCCGCTGGTGGCCATCTTAGATGATGTGCAGACTTGCCGGACTCATTTTTGAAAGGGAACCACCTAACGACTATTCTGGCCAAATTTGGTTCCGATTGGCTCTGCGGCTTCAGAGAAGAATATCTTTGAATACCTTCCCATAGGGTCCAATGATAAAACCAGGCTTCACGCGCTGGTGGCCATCTTGGATATGATGCGGACTTGACAGACACTTTTTTGAAAGGGGACCAACTTAGGACTATTGTGAACATCAATATGTATTTGGAAACCAAATTTCATTGAAATCGGAAAATGTTGAATTTTCC
>MJUU01050568.1:28895-48044 GCA_002080025.1 Modiolus philippinarum | reverse complement strand
ATATTTGCAAAAAACAGCAATTTACCCCCGTGTTCTATTTTTAGTAACAGCGGCCATGTTGTTTGGTCTTTGGACTAATTGAACACAATTTTGAAACTGTATACCCTGGTGATGATTCAGGCCAAGTTTGGTTACAATTGGCCCAGCAGTTTGAGAGGAGAAGATTTTTGAAATTGTAGACGAACAATGTATAAAAGAGCAAAAATTTGACAATAAAGGGCAATAACTTCAACATGGGTATTCAGATTTGCTTCAAAATTTTCAGAGGGATAGATCTTGGTATGCTGAACATTTTTGCAATTTCAAGTTGGCTTCTATCTGTTATAGTTTTCCTAATAAAAAATTAAAAATATTAAAATTTTGAAAATTTTACGGAAAAGGGGCAATAACTCCAACATGGGTCATCGGATTTTCTTCAAAATTGCACGGCGGGTAGATCTTGTCATTCTGATCATTTTTACCCTTGTCAGATTTTTGATATCTGCTACGGTTTTTGAGTTATTTGCCAAAAACAGCAATCTACCCCTACGTTCTATTTTTAGTAACAGCGGCCATGTTGTTTGGTCCTCGGACTAACCGAACACATTTTTTAAACTACATACCCTGGTGATGATCCAGGCCAAGTTTGGTTTCATTTGGCCCAGTAGTTTCAGAGGAGAAGATTTTTGAAGAAAAGTTTACGACGGACGGACGGACGACGGACGCCAAGTGATGGCAAAAGCTAAAAATCACTTTAAGTCGTTAACTTAAAACAAAATAAAGCAAAATATGAAAAATAACATGGTTCCCAGATCTAGTGTGGTCAAGTCGGAGGTTGGAAGGCTTGGCTTTTTAGTTGTGCATGATAGAATTAAGCAACTGCGATTTGGACACGCATCCAAAATTTTAAGAACAATTGCCAGGACTACTTTAAACAAACTTTTTATATTAAAACCAGATCAAGTCGCTTCTGAGGTCAAATCAAAACTGTTAAAATTTCATCCTTCTAAAATCGACTTTGAAAAACAAATTCTTAAAAAGCTATATTTAAGTAGATAGAATTTTTTTTTGAGATATCAATATCTGAATATTTTGATACATATTAAACAAATTTTGAGTTACTATCATACAAAGACTTCACAGTAAATTAGCGTGCATACTTTCATCTGCACTGAAGAGACATAAATTGTCGAAATGCGCATATGCAGAAAGTAAATTCACAGTAAGTTCGGTATTACGTTATTTATTTACTAAATTTCATCAATTTCGGTCTTTTGTTATTTACTCTATATTTGGCGCATTTTATAATTGTGTGTTTTTTCATAACTTCAATTGCACTGGAAATTATTACACTATCACAAAACTCATTTTCTGCCTTAGCAGGCATGACATCTACGGTAAAATATCGAAAAAAATATGGCTGTTCAAGATTATTAAACTAGAATATCTGTATTCTTGGCATATATCGCTCATCTGGCGAAAACTAAAAAGTTTTTACTTTAACGTTGGAAGACAGAAGATGTATTCTGCTGATGGCGATGTTTTCTATCGAACTTGCAATTACTCCTTCCAACTAAATGAACTGAGTAATTTTTAGTTCGCCACAACGAAGTTGACGGGGACTATTGGAGTACCCCCGGCGTCTGCGTCTACGTCTACGTCCGCGTCCGCATTTGGGCATATATCTCTGCAACTATGCATGGTAGGATCATCAAACTTTGTATGCAGATGCATCTTGGGCTATCTCACAACCTCCAAGAAAATTGGGTCACTCTGACCTATATTTTACGCTTGATTGATTTACATTCAAGTTTTCGGACGAGTTCAGATCTCAGTCACTATACATGGTAGGATCATGTAACCTTGCATATGCATGCAACTCTGATGGAAAGTCAGCATCCAAGCAAAATTAGTACACTTTGACCTATATTTTACGCTTGATTGATTTAAGTTTTTGGACGAGTTCAGATCTCAGTCACTATACATGGTAGGATCATGTGACCTTGCATATGCATCCACCTCTGATGATAGATCAGCATCCAGGCAAATTGACGTCACGTTGACCTATATTTTCCGGTTGATTGATTTACATTCAAGTTCATGCATTCCTGATGGTACATCAGCATCCGAGCAAAAGTAGGTCACTTTGACTTATGTTTTACGCATGAGTGGTATATGTTCAAGTTTTCGGACAAGTTCAGATTTCAGTCACTATACATGGTAGGATCATGTAACCTTGCTTATGCATGCAACTGTGATGTCAACATCCAGGCAAAATTTTGTTACTGTGACAATATGCCATAACGAGGCGAACTCTGTAATCGTTGATTACCTATGTTTGAAAAAGGCCCTCCTTAATACATCGGGAAACGAATGCAAAGCAAAAAAAAAAAAACGGTAAAAGAGGTAATTTCAAAACAAAAAAGCCTAAAGCATGGCAGTTTATATAACACAAAAAAAAAAAGAACAACGGCGCCTCAAAATTACAGCACTAACAAAATGAAATACTACAAAACTGCAGGTATAATCATTTGGTAATGTAGCATAAACCTGATCTACTCAACCAGTCACACAGAAACGTACTTGAAAATATTGTGTTGGAAGCGGTTATTGTCATTTTCTAACCCTTCGACAAATTCAATCAAAATTCGTTCACAGTGTGGGGTCAGCAAAAAGATTCCCGTGCTTGAGGCGCATGCTCCTTTTATTTTGTCAGTTATGGTGTACTTGTTCATATAAAAAATTCTCATATAAATTCAACATTTGTCTTTCTTGTTTTGTAAAAATTAAGCTATGATTTGTCATCTGTATACAGTGGAACTCCTGAAAACCGGCCCCTCTAAAAACCGGATTCCTCTATAAACCGAACGATGTTTCGGTCCGGAATTTTTACCTATATAAATAAGTAAAAAATTCCTCTGAAAACCGGCCCCCCTGAATTCCGAATTCCGGTCATATAGATCGGTCCCAAACCTATATTTTCTTCTTAAATAGAACTCTGAAAACCGGACGATTTTTTCCGCGGACAATGAAATCGACCAAGTTTATTAAATTTGTCAGAAATCTCTTGCCATCTTGATTGATCATAAATAACTGTATTTGAACAGATTACCGACAATATTGATTGAAATTAACAATAACGCAGGGAAATATTCTGAAATAGTTAAGTCACAGCCTAAACTGACCTTAAATATCATATATAACATGTCCGGTATTAGAGTTCGGAATTTGAAGACCGGATTTCGGAACCTCCGAAAACCGGAACCTCATAAAACCGGCCGATTTCTTTGGTCCCGACGGAGGCCGGTATTCGGAGGTTCCACTGTATACATATTGCCCACATCTCCCGATTTTACTTGCCAAGTTTTCTTACAATTAAATCGATGAGTGCTCTTTAATCATTTATTTGTTGTATTGTCTATTGGTCCCTTTTCGAGCACTGGATGAGTGTTTGAAGAGTACATATTATTCCCGTGTTGCCAAACATACAGAATGAAGTGAACATTATTCCACAAGGACCGACCATTAATTGAGAAAAGATAACAGGAAACACTTACAATGGCCGGACATTACAATCACATGACACAATCCACCAGGAAACTGCACAAAAACAATTAAATAACAAAAGACAAACAAAGACAACAATAGGAACTCGGGATACATGTAGCCGGTACGGTTAAACCGGTTTATGGGTACCCAAACCTCCCTTTCCTCTATCCCGTTTCCCTATAGTATTATAAACATACAAGTAAAACCCAAAACAGGTGGACCATTAACTCCAAGACCACAATTTTGAAAAAGAAAGAATAAGACAAAACGTAATTTAAAAAGATGGACCAGGGAGTGCTCGTCGCTAAATTGTCGGCTAGCTCAAGGAGCCGAGTCTGCTGCCAAAAATCAATCCTGTAAAATTTGGTTGAATTTGCATCAATGTTTAAAGAGTAGATGTTGATATATCATTTTACTATGATATTGCTATGGTCGAACAAGGGAATCGAAATCAAGATTAAAGTCAGTACCTTAAAAGGGTTACACATTATATACATATCAAACTGGAGAAAGTGACACTTCGATCACACATCATGCAAAAAATTCACTAAACGTTCACTTGCCTTTTTTTTATTCGCAAAAATTAGCTTCGTTGGTCTTTTATAGTTCTGTAACTGTTTTGCCTCAAAATTTATCATTTTCTTCAAAGTGGGGTGTAATAAACGGGAATAATTATATTATTTAATCTAATTTTCATCGTTTAAATTCCGGGACCAATCTCATAAAAGCCAGGTCGATTCGGGTAAAAGTCAGGACACATTAAAATTGAAAATCAGGAATTACGGTCTTCCAGAACAATTTATGTCGCTGTTCTCTTGTCGGATTTCGATGTATTTGAAGTGTCGATACTGTCAGTGGTTTTACTTGAAAATTGTGCTTTAATTATGAAGAAAACTGTATTTTTAATAAAATTTGAATTTTGTTTATATTTCAAATACGCGTTCATGAATTTGAGAGATTAAAAGCGTGTAGTATCCTATATGATAACTATCTAAGATTTACTATTCCAATTTAAGGAAAACAACCTATCTTAAGAACTATGACGAAAGCGTCTCCATGTTTACATTTTTTTCAATATTATTCGTATTGAATCCGGGACAATCGTAGAAAAACAGGACAATTTATCGTAGAAAATCATGTCCTCGCAGGACGACGTTACCTAAACCCATAAAGACTTTAAGAAATACCACGCCATATAACTTCAAAGGGACAAACAAACGTAAGCCAGGCACATACGGAAAATACTCTCAAATCTATTCTGTTATTGTTTAAAAAATACCGGCGATAAATCTGTTCACAATTAACATTTATTTTCTACCAGAAAACCCATCCACCCAAAGGCGGCATAAGTCCCCCAGATGTATAGTACTGGATGTACACTCTACCATAAAGGCTGTGACAACTTAACTGGCGAAATGCGGAGTGACAGATTTTATAGATTGATTGCGGGAAAAAAAACTCTATACTCGTGGCTCATAATATTGTAAAAAAATTGACGCTTATATTCTGAAAGCTCATTTATAAAAGCCTTTTACTTCTAAAAAACAACTTACATAGGATATATTGTTTTTCAGTCGGTTTAGGTTTAAGCTGATTTTTCTTATCCTGATATAATTGGACCACGTACAATTCATCATGTCAAGTACTAATGGATTATTTTGAATTGTTGTGTGCAGACATCATGATGGCAATGAAATGCGCGCACTTTATTTGCTATACGCTCTGTATTTTGACACATATATGTATAACAAGTGGACCCTTCAAGTATTATAGAAAAACAGTTTTGGCACTTTTTCATATGCTTTGAGGACAAAGAACTTTTTGTCTCGCCTACGAGACATAGCGACCACAGATTCCGTCATTGTCAAAATTTGGTTTTCCTAATTTTCAAAAACTAAAGTAGTAACCAACATCCATACGAGAATCATATCACCTCGAACTATATTTTCAGCATAGTGCATTTTGCTGGGTTTGCACTTTAGGTATAGGTACCGGGGTATACCGGGATTAAGGAATTTAATTTTATGTAAAATTGTTGCATATGGTCTATAGATGCGCAAAAAAGCTTTCGGAATTGAATTTTATTCCGGTTCCGATTTAGGTAAATTTACTGCAAATGTCTAAGACTAACTTTTTTGCATTTTTGCATACAATCATTTATAGCTATTTTTTCATACCAGACATAATTCTGAAACTTAGCGTTAGTTAAAGTTTGAATAGTAAATATCTTAACTCTCAGCGACAATTGTTGTTTTTATTTTTTGTTTTTTTTTTTTTGAAATTCTTGTTAGCAACTATGGTTTTTTGATGAATTTTAGTCGATGGTCAGTTTTAGAAAAAAATCAATAATATCCTGAAACTCTCAAAAACCATTTGTTTGTTTGTTTGTTTGTTTTGTTTTGTTTTGTTTTGTAGTGTTTTTTTTTCAATTTTATCTGGCAACCATATTGATTGAATACATTTCAGTAATGTCATTTACATCTGGCGATATTGTTATAATAACATATTTCATCACACTTTACTGGATAAGAACAATTTGTGCACATAAAATATAGACCAGTTATACTGAATTGTATCTGAACAAGCGAGACACCAGGTTTTAAGGAACAGGGACGAACTATTTTTTTAGCACTGGATTTTTCATTGAAATTTCAGTGATGATCCGAAGTGTAAATTTGTTCAATGTGTAATAGAGTAAAAAAAATCGAAGTTTCTGTAAATCTTCTAATGTTTAAAAATGGAGATTTAGACAACTTACATGTATGACTCTTCAGTACAGATAAAAAAATCAAAACGTCGGAAGACCATAAAACTAAGAGAGAACAAATAGCCTATAGGATCTATTTCATTGAAAATATCGTAACGTCCAATAATTTAGATACAACGTCACATTTTTACAAATTTAACATGCTCTATCAAAGTTTCGTGAAATGTACCTCCGAAATTTAAACCGTGACATATGAATTTTTTTACATGAAAACAATTGTTATTTCTTTATGAATATTGTGTTAGTTTTTGGTAGTCCTATGTACTTGCGGCCTATCTTTCCAGAAGCCAAAACTTAAAAGAAAGGCAGGAAAAGTACGATTTTTCCTATATGTCTTTGTTAATTTACTGCCAAAATACGAAAATTCAAAGTTGTTTTTATCGAAAAAACGAACCGGTACCATTTATTTTTAAGTCAGATTCCAATGCATATTAAAAAGATCTATCACTGAGTCGAAAATGAGATCTTTATGTAATATTGTCATTTTGTATCGTCCCACCTTAACAAAGACCCAAAGATTTGGATTTTGACACATGTGGCATTTGACGCAAACTCCTCCTACATTTTGGGATTTAGGTATTAAATCTTTATGCAGAATTGTTGCATATAGTCTATAGATTTGCAATAAGTTTTTGGAATTTTGGTTCCGGTTCCAACTTTGGTAAATTTCCTGAAAATATCAAAGACACATATTTTTTTTTAAATTTTGGCATATTATATTCTGACAAGTGTTTGGTAAAAAACAAAATGCTAATAACTTAGGATTCTGAAAGGCGGTTCCAATTTTGGTAAATTTCCTGAAAGTCTCAAAGACCACTTATTTTTTGAAATTATATCTAGCAGCTGTACAAAAAATGTTTGTGTAGTTTAGGACAAACATTTTCATCAATTGGATTTCAAAAATATTTGATTCCAGTTTTGGTAAATTTCCTGAAAGTCTCAAAGACCACTTATTTTTTGGAATTATATCTAGCAACCATACTTAAATTATTTGTGTAGTTTAGGACAAACATTTTCATCAATTGGATTTCAAAAATATTTGATTCCAATTATTTCCTGAAAGTCTCAAAGACCACTATTTTTTTAGAATTCTACCTAGCAACCATACTTAAATTGCTGTGTAGTTTAGGACAAACATTTTCATTCATTAGATTTCAAAAATATTGATTCCAGTCTTGGTAAATTTCCTGAAAGTCTCAGAGATCAGTTATTTTTTTGGAATTCTACTTAGCAACCATATATCCTAGAATTTTTGTAGGAACAATAACAACTATCAATAGGTAGATTTAAAAAATAATGAAAAAAAATATGCCCAGGGTGTATCAGTTACTACAGGTACAGAGAAATTTACACCTACATTTAATTACAAATTATTCATAACATTTTCACTCAACTGACAAGCAGAAATAAATTTTATTATAGATGTTTAAAACTGTAATTACAATTCAATCGAGATTTCTGAAAAGATACCCAGGTTTGTCACAAGCGTGGAACCATGTACATGTCATTGCTATTGATTGTTGTGTACATGTGCTTATAATGCAACATAGTTCCTACGTCTTATCGTTCTTTATAGTTTGTTAGACTTTACAATCATTATGAGGATAATTTTAAAGTACATAATCAATATTTTATGTATTCACAAACACAACACGCTGAAGCTCGTTAATTATTATTGTATAATTAAATAGCTCGAGTTGATAACAAGCGATATACAAGCCTCACTCATAATGAAACCTATAATTGGGACACAGTGATAAAGCCAGGCAATGGAACATCTGATACACATGTTTAAATTTCAGGTTTTTGTTCCTGTTTTTGATTCTTATGACCCTTCAGAAAAACCATCATCTCTGTAAAATGATTTTGCTGTCATGCTAATATTTGTGCAAGATATCCAGCATAAACTTGTCAGCCAGCTGTGCTCAATATCCCTCCTAAGGTACACATTTTCTGATGGTACATTTATGTACATTTCAATGTTGAATTATTATTGAAAGTATGAAAAAAAGATATTTTCTCATCCATGTTTTTCCACACTTGTTTTTTTTTATTGACTCTTGACATTTTTCGTAATTATGATCCAAAATTATTTTTTTACGAAAGGTTATGGAGTAAATGAACATGAGACCATATCACATGCGTTAACTCCAACTGCTATGATTTTAATGAGCTGTATGTACATGTTTGAGGCGTGAAATCTTACAAGGGTTACTAGTGTAAATAGTGGCAATTAAATAATGAATGGAAAGGGGTAGAATTCAGATAAAAACACAACACAGAATTGCTCATTTTGATCCATGGTGCATAATTTCACTCTCTGTTGACCATGCGAAGGACTAATTTTTTTTGGAATTATTTTGTTTTTGTACTTTGACTTTCAAATATCGAATAAAATGATGTGTATCTCTTGAGTAGTGCACTGATTTTGAACTGTTTAGAAAATGATACAGGCGCGGATCCAGGCAATTTGAAAAGGGGGGTTCCAATTAGAAAATGAAAGAAAATATCGCCGAACGGAGCGAGGCGCGAAAATATTTTGGGTGGATTTCTTAGTAAAACAGCAGGATAATTATTAAAAACTACATAATTGTCCAAAAAAAGAGGGTTCCAACCCCCGGAACCCCGCCTTGGATCCGCCAATGTGATGTGGAAAATATTTTCTCAGATTTTCAACAAGACTATAAGACTCACTGTGATAGGGCATTGGTAACGTTTGTGATTACGTCTTTTATGCGACCTCGAAAATTTGCGGTCGTATCAGGCTGTGTTGTAATTATCAGGATACATTGCAATGCTGTCGTCGGTGCAGCATTGACAACTTCTGTTCTGTGCAATCAAAATTATTGTTATTATCGCTGTGAAATTTCAGCATCATGTTGCCGAAGGCCTCGCTGAAGACAATGGAAAGTGTGTGGTTTATGGCTATCTGGAAATACTATATATAACATGTATCATTAATTGACCCGAAAAATACAAAAACTATTGATCCTTTCATGATTTTGTGTTGTTGTCTCTGTATTCTTTTGGAAGTTTATCCACCATAAGCTGCACCTATTTTTTTATTTTTGCTCGACTTGACGCTCATGTAGAAAAAAAAATAAAAGGATATGGAGGTACATGTGACAAAAACGCACATTCCAGTTTATCAAGGACGGGGTTTTTATTCCTGTTTATGCAGTCAATCATAAATGCTATATGTACTTGTTCTTTTTAGACTGACGGTTCAGTTCTCATTTACTTTATTATAGAGTTATTATAAGGAGGTTATGTCAAAAGTCTTTCTTAAGTGAATGTTTCAAAATGTGTTTTTTATGCAGTTTAATTCTATGGTCATCATCACGAGTTAGTTGACCAGTAATGTTGCAGTCTTGCAAATTGCGACTACATGACATGTTTACAAATAGACTAGATCTAGCGTTGCTCTTTAGTATCAGCTTTGACTTGTTCCTGGCTACGATGTAAACTTTGGATAAATCATTTCATATCGATTGATACATACATAACAGGAGACTCTTAAGCTGTCGTTTTAGTTTTGGTATACGCGTGTTTCAAGAAATAACCTTCCATCAGACCGTGTCGTTTTAGTTTTGGTATACACGTGTTTCAAGGAGTAACCTTCCATCAGCAGTAAAAGGACAAAATGGTGTTGAAACTTTCAAAAAGTCAAATCATTCGCTCGATTTACGGCAAAACCAATTTTTAATTCTATGTTTTTATGTTTCATTAGTAATTAAACCCGGGAGACAAGACAGAGGGGGCGGGAGAAAGGAGAATGGAAGTGGGAGAAACGAGGCGGGAGAAGGGAGAGAAGGAGCAGGAGAAAGGAGAGAGGTACCCCCTGTCCACCCCCTCCTTTTTGGAGAATCAATTTTTATTTTGCCGCTTGTTTCCACGTGATTTGTTTTTTTTTGTCTCGTGGACTTCGGTTTTTTGACCACTCTTTTCGGTAATTTTGTTATAACCCCCATTTAAGACATTACCGTAATATTTGGATACAAGTTTTGAAATAATATGCATGCTCTTTATTTTTCTTTGATACGGTGTACTTGTACGTGAGATTATATCTCATTGTACACTTTATATTTTTGACTTTTATCTAAATTTATGTAAATTCTAAAACCTAAGGTTTAACTCCTCAATCGTAGTTTTGTCCTTAGCTATATTTGATTTACTGATTTTTCGGATTTCGTTTGGTTTTATGCATTTTAAACTTACATTTGTAACTAGCAATTGGTCAGGCTACAATTTCACTCTTTTCTTTTCCGGGAACAGATACATTTGTATATTATGGGTCAATTATACACCCTATTTATTATTATAATATTGATAAATGGGTATTTCCATAATGGCCCTGTTATGTGTCCGAGGTCAGTTATAATGGCCTGAGGATTGCGGTATTGGCACGAGGCAACGCCGAGGGCCATTAGAGCAACCGAAGGCCATTATTACAGACCGAGGACACATAACAGGTCCATTATGGAAATACTCATTTCTTAAGACTTTTATTAACCAGATTAATCGGCTTAAACAGATTGATCAGTGAATGCAATGGTATAAAAATAATTTTCTGAAAATTCATTTTTTACATGAAAAGTCGTTTGTGGGATCACACATCAGAAACAAAAAAGTTGATATATAAGATTTTACCCTGCTTAAGTACAAAAAACTTTATTTTAAAAAATCATGGAATTGTGTATATCTTCGAATCCCTTTTGATGAGATGAGTAAAACGAGAGGTCACAAGTAGGGTCAAATATCTGAAACAAAAAAGTTTCTCCATACAGCTGGATCAAGATTTACCCCAATGGACAAAAAAAAACTTTTTTGAAAAATCAAGAAAAGATGTATATTTTCGGATCCCTTATGATGAGATGATTAAAATGAGTGGTCACAAGTAGGGTCAAATTTTTGTAACAAAAAAAAAAAAAAATTCTCCATACAGCCGCTGAAGTAAAAAAAAAACAACTTTTTTCAGAAAATCAAGAAAAAGATGTATACTTTCGGATCTCTTATGATGAGATGATTAAAATGAGTGGTCACAAGAAGGGTCAAATATTTGAAAATAAAATATTCTCCATACAGCTGGATTAGAGTTTACCGCTGAAGTGCAAAAAGAAATAGTCTATTTCATATAACTACATCGGGTAAAATTGATAGAAGTAAACAGTGGTATGAACTGAGAACAGTTTCTTTAAATCTCATAATAAACTTCTGTGTCACGTGATCAATAATGGCCCTGTTATAATGCCCTGTTTTCTGGCTGTAATGGCCCTGCTTTGGATCTCGTATTAACCGGCTGTGAAAATTTGTCCCTGATAATAAATGGGCATTTTCTACCATATTGTATTTAGCTGGTTAATAAAAAAGGTCAATTTATATATCACATATATTATAATAGGTGACAGAGACTTTGTAGCTTAAAATTATTAATAACAATATCTTTAATTTTAATTAACAAATTCCCTGTATATATATATATATATATATATATATGCCTCTTATGGAGCTCTGTCCTTAGTTGATTTTTAGACCCTGTTGATTTTCTGGATATTCTAATCTCTGTTAGCATTTTTAAGTGATTTGATTTCATCTTAACATGGATTCTCGGTAAAGGACCAATTAATTTTAATATAGGTTTAGAAACGGCACTTGTCACATATTTAGCTGATATTCTTTTTATAGGTTGATATTAACCTATGAATCACAAAAATAATGATAATTGATTATGATTGACCTCAAATGCCATGTTTAGTCATTTCAAAAACCCAAAATAGGTACTTTCGAAACCCGAAATATTTTAAGGAACATCAGAACATATCAGATATGATTTTGTATGAGGTTAATTATAAGCATTATTTACCATCTCCGAAACAGTTTCAAAATTTACATAAATGTAAAGTCAGAACAAGGCTAATACAGACTTCAAGAAATTGGCCCTTTTTACGACAGATTTTCGACAAAAATTATGCCAATTTTGTCACTTTTTAGCCTCAGTGTTAAGAAAAGGCCCCAACACCATACACTCAATAGGACTATTGTCTCAACGAGACTGGTTAGTCATTCAGAATATATAAAAACTTTGGTGGGGTAAGCATTTGTGTCTTAGAAAGTTAATGTTAAAGTTGGTTATCACAGAAATGGGCAAAAATGGCTATTTCTGTAGAATACTGTATAGCTAGGAGGTTAGATTTTGTAGGGAGGTTGGATCAAATCAACGTACATTATACTATAGATTAGACATCATTCTAACTTATTATAACCTTGAAATATTTTCAAGGTCAAGGCTCTTATCGTCAAGGTCAAATGAAAAAAGGGCTTTGGAAAAGATCAATCAAAAATCATTTGTAAGACCTTAAAGACAAGATAAATGACATTGAAATCATTCCAAAGTTATAGCATGTCAAACTGACCCTTTAGGGTGAATATGAGGAACAGTATTGATATCTAGCGCCAGTTCAGTTGCAATTACATATATTTTGTAGTTGTAGAGTTTTCATAGAAATGGCCAATTTTGCATTGTAACCATTGTAACTCAACATTAAAATTGATCTTCTATGAAACTTATTCTAACCCCACCAAGATCGATTTTTATATTTATTTCAACAACTAACCTAGTGCAAATGACAAATGTTACTATTAATTATATGAAATGTATTTATTTTCCTTGAAAAAAAAAATCGATTTGAAAAGTGCACATTTTGAGTTATTGAAATGGCCTAAAATTGCAATGGTGGTTACCATAACAACAGTTGTCACTAATAACAAAGTAACATTTTTTTGTGACTCTTTGGTTAATTTCAACATATAAAATGAAAATCAGCTTACTCTGTGACATGCCATTCCAAGTAAAATTGATGCTTACAGAGAATCCAAGTTAATGTTTGATCTATATCTGCACTGAGCATACAAAAATTACAGTAACTTCGGTATTTTGGTATTTTTTACCACTTTGCTGATGCCTCTGCTGATTGACTTTTTGTCCCCGAGGAAATTTACCAACTTAGTAATCAGTATTTCGGTACTGACCCGAAAAACGATTTTATCTGGAAACTTGCAATATCTAAATTTAAAAAAGAATTTAGTTAAACTAAGGAATATCTCCCTCTTCCAAGCTCTGTCCTCAGCTGGTTTTGTCTTTTCAATTACTTGTTTTCTATCAGTTTTAATAATTTTTCAGGGTATGGTCTTCCAAATGTTGTGATTTGATCTGCAATGAAAAGACATTAGTTGTCGAAATGGCCAAAATACAGAAACTTATTAATTTACACTAATCTAGTTTTTGTTTTTGTTTTATCAAAATAGTCCCGCCGTGCGCGGTCCCGGCTGAAGAATAGGCCCGCAGCATCCTCTGAGCTTGGAGTATGAGCCATCCTAACAGAGGACCCCGAGGGAACCCCGGGATATAGAAATAGGACCCAGTATCTCCGGCTTGCGGGGTGTGACCCCTCCTAAACGGAGGCTGACCCCGAGGTCCCGGGATATAGAAATTGGATCCATTCCGTGGTTGTGCGGGATTAATAAATACACAACCCATCTTTCGGATGGGATGTTAACTCAGGTCCACGTGTTGGAAGAAATGCCACGCTTCCTGCACGTTAAAGAACCCTTGTAGTAAGCTCCTTTTGGGGTGGTCCGTAGGTGATCGGCTACAAGGCTAAATTCCCCGCCCTTGACGATTTCACCCTACTTTTCCAGTGGCAGTCAGAATTTCCCGTCCCATGGCCATTTCCATACCCCAAAGTGATTATTTATCAACAAACTTGTTCTCGTCTTGATATAGCTGAAATATTGCTGAGTAGACGTTTAACAATATTCAATCAATCAATCAATCAATCAATCAAAATAGTCATCGATAGAGCTTAGATTAACAGAAATTTATTTGTTTTTGATACCTCTTTGGTATAAGGAATTATAAAATATTATATACTATACCATGACCATGACTACGATTTACAGTTGGAAACCATTTTTTAATTTTATTAGTTTTATGTTGATAAAAGTTTTTTTTCTGTTTGTTTAATAACTTTCTTACCTTTCTCTTTTGTATATACCGAAACTAAAATAAGTAAAGGGGATATTCCAAAACCAAAAACCAATTTGATCCTGATAACTTTTTGAAACATGAGTTTGACGCATTATATAAAGGACCATATTCTTTCCGAAAAAGACCTTTTAAGGCAGTTACAAGACAAGGTGTTTCTAGTTTTGCCCGTAGTCGCTAAACAATTCTGGTTGATTATTGTTGTATTTCCCTTATCATATACTCTTCAGATATTTAAGTTTGATATAATTAGTCTTATGCATATTTAGAAAAAGCAAATAAACAATGAATCCAATCACAATCATTACACGTACATTGTAAGTATGGCACTACTTAGATAGATACAAGTGAGCACACGTGATGACATAGTTCCTACTAAGTGCATGTATTAGTGAATAACAGGGGTCATTAACTTGAATTCAACAAGGTAAATTTAAACTTCTAGGAATAAAATATGATTTGAGTAAACAAGAGCATTGGATTGATAACTTCAAGGAAAAACTTGAAACAGTAAAAAAGTTTTAAGTAACTGGACATTACGTAGTCTCACATTGGTAGGTAAAGTGACAGTAATTAAGTCGCTGACCCTCCCTGTATTGATACAGTGTTTGGCAGTTCTCCCAGACCCCCCTCTTGCATTCATGCAGAATTTTTTAAAGTTTTTATTGGATTGAAAGCCAGAGAAAATTAAAAGAATATTCTGTATGGGGATTACATTGAGGGAGGTATTAGAATCCTCATGTTTTATTGTTTTGTCATGCACTAAAATTTTCTTGGTTACAGAAAATTCTTGATTCCATGAATCAAACTCACTAGAAATCCTTATTCTTGGATAAAGTTGAGTACTTGGGAGGTGAAAATTTTGGGTATTTTTCAAAATCAGCTTTCCATAGATTAGAAAAGAAACTTACGTTGTTCTGGCGTGATATTATTAAATGACGAGAAACACACTGCCCCTGATGAGCCCTTATTTGAACATATTTGGTATAACGAAGATATCAAAAATTGCAGGAAAACAGGTGTATCGTAAACAATGGTGCAGTAAAGGGATATTTTTTGTGAACGATTTAGTAAAAGATGAAGGTGGTTTGATGACTTTGGAAAATTTGAAAGAAATATATAATATAAATATAAATTTTTTAGAGTATTATGGACTAATTAATTTTCTCCCGGCAGAGTGGAAATAACTCATAGGTAATAACAGGAGGCTTACTGATGTAAATAATAAATATATTTCGCTTCTGAAATCAACAATTAAACCGTCCAAAATATTTTATAAAAATTTTTTGGAAAAAATAGTTCAAACACCAAGTAAAAGTCAAGAAAAATGGAATTTATTTTTAGATCATGATATAAATGAAGACGAATGGCAGGAGGTGTACTCCGCTGCTTTTAATGTAACAGCTGACAGTCAGCTTCAAACATTTCAGATCAAGTTTAATCATAGAATTATTTTTACAAATTATCTTTTATTGAAATGTAAACTTTCAGAAACGGCGCTATGTTCATTTTGTAATGAAGCTATTGAAAAAAATTGAACATCTGTTCTGGGAATGTTATTACACCAGAAATGTTTGGATATACCTGTTTTCTTGTTTAAAATCGAATTTTGAATTAGAATTAAACGCAATTCATTGCCTATTTAGTTGTTATTCTGGGGATCATTGTGATCCAGTGAATCTGTGTACTTTGTATGTAAAGAAATATATATATTTATGTAAAATTAAAAAGTGTAACCCGAATGTTGATGGTTTTAGATCGATGGTTAAGGAATATAGAGCTATAGATTTGCCCGGGCGCATAATGCAAAAATGCAAGATGGGAGCACAGATTGCATAAAACCGTGCAATCTGTGGAGGGCGCCAATACGTGACTTGTGAAAACGATCGCCTCTGATACCAGTTAGAAGGAATATTGGATTTCTAAACTTTTTGAAATAAATATATACCACATAAAAACAAACTATTTATGAAATTGAAGTGGATTTTTTATTTTTCCTATATGACAATTCTTTAACTAAATTTTAATTGACGAAAACAAAAATTAACCTGAAGCGCCACAAATAGATAAAGCATAACTCACCCTTAGCTCAACAGTGTTCATTAATTATTGATTCCCTCTCAATGTATTGATTTTTTACATATTAAAATAGACCTGTAATCGGAGAGAACACGATTCAAAAGTCCCGTATTGACAAGATTTTCACGTCGTACCTACCTTATGTATCAGAATATTTGACAATCTTATAATCAATGAATCTTCTAAACAAGACAGGTATCACTGAAACGTTTGAGAACAACAGATTAAACACTGTACAATTAAATTATACAATCATACAGAAATATGTGTTATACACAATTTAATGTTATTACATAATCATATTGAGTCTGTCCATTGTCTTAGTTTGTAATATTTCTTCTCCACTTGATCTTCTATGTCGTAGTATTCTTTCAAAGTATCTGGATGGAAATCTTTCTTCACGTAATACGGGATTCTTCTGTACGATGTGAGGCGCTTTTCTGTATAGACCCTACAATGATAGAATAATACCATAATATAAATGAAGGCATTTATGACACAACAGAACAATGATTGAAGTGAAAATGTTAAGGCTACATCATTCACTTCAGATGCCCCTAGTGTTAATTTGATAGGAATAGAGATTTCAATAAATTCTACATAACATCAGACATATTCATTTCGAATTATATTATACTTATAACTTGAAAAAAATAGTGATCAAAATCGTAGTTATATAAAAAAGAACTGACTCTTTAAACACTTTATCAGTAGGTACTTTTATTAATTGCAAAATCTGAGATCGGTAACTCTTTTTTAAATACGCCAAAAACATTTATGGGTTTTCTTTTCTGGTCCGACAGATAATAAAATTTATTAATACTGAATAAAATAATTGTGAAAATGTAATTCACCCAGTAATACTTATCATCTTCAATTTTGTAACCAAATATTAAGTAGTTTTCATGGATAACATGATGTCCAATTTTTATTCGATCTAACATAAGTTTTACGTTATGCAAAAATTCATTCAAATGTTTACAAGTGATAAAAAAATGTCTATAGTTCTCTAATACATTACAAATAGAGCATAAAGGAGAATCGCTGATTTTCCATACATTCAATAGTTGCTTACATGGTAAAATATAATGTAGTAATTTCCACCTTAACATTTTCAACTTATTTTCATGCAGAAATTCAAATATAAAAGAGAGGGTGTGCTAAAATTTCTGAGACAGACCAACACTTTGCACTAAATTTTCCCACTTCATAAATCCTATGGGTTTTCCATAAGATGACATAAAATTTCTTTAGATGTCATGTGTTAAAGAAAGTCTTTTTTATTGTTCCTATCCAATAAGAAGACTTCGGAATTAGTTGATACTTTCGTTTTTCTTGAATTGACATTTTTTAATTCTGTCAGCCGGCTTTTATTAATTTTGTATAATCAGAAAGCCAGTTTCGATGTGACGAAAGTTTATTTAATAACAAATTTTGATTTATGTCGCCAGTATTGTCCAATAGATCATTTATTAATATAATCCCATCTTTTATCCATTGTCTATATAATAGACATTTTCCGTCGAATTTTATATGTTTATTTCGCCAAATCAATTGTTGTCTAATTTCTCTGAAATTATATGAGTTTATTCCTTTTTCATTTTTTCTTATATTTATCCAGGTTCTTATTAAGTCCAAATAAAATTCTGGTATTTCTGCTTTAAGGTTTTCTATAGATTTAATGTCATCGAAATTCATTTGAAATAACAGAAAGTTTCTCCAAACATTTCAAGAAAGAATCTAGGCAAGATTTTCAAGCTGGATAATTTGTCTTCGGGGTTTACCAATCTTTTAATCCAATTAATCCTTATTGTCTCTATGTATGTATCTAAATTGATCATTTTAAGACCTCCCTCATTATAGTTAGTGCAAAGTACTGTTCTTTTTACCTTTTTCTTGTTCATTATTCCAGATAAAATTGAAAATAGGTTTGTTAAATTTTGAAATGTATTCTTTATCTATACAAGTAACAGACGCCCTATCATTGTAAGTTGTCGTTTTGACAAATCATTAGTTATTCTTTCAGATTTCAATTTTAGTTTTCAACATTCTGTTTTGTTATGGTGAATTAAAGGATATGGAGTAAATGCACATGAGACAAAGTCTCTACAAATACATGGTAAAAAACAAGCAAAGGAACAACGCTTTTATTGTTGTTCTTCATCTTGAAGTCACCATGAGGCCTTCAACAATGAGCCCTGCTCATACCTCATAGTAAGTTCAAGACGGCCCCTAGCACCGGTTTAAGCGGAATTCTTTGCTAATTGTCGAACAACGCTACATCCATGTCTTTCTTGGTCATGGGTGCGGGATTGTCAACAAACATTAATCAAACTGGCAAAGTGCTCTTACAATCACTGTCATCCTTTGCCCGACAAAAGCACTAGTGTCTTAAGCTAGTGGACAACTACAACATATAGACAAACACAGGGCACTCATCAAGTCGAATGTAAGAAAACTTGGCGTTATAAAATAGTGAGATGTGGGCACTTAAAACAGGTGGTCTGGATTACATTTCGAAAATTACAAAAATTATTGCCAAAATTTGAAAGTATCAATAGTATATCCATATGAGAAATTCTCTCACGCACAAGTACACCATAACTGAAAAATATAGAGAGCATACATCTCTCGCACGGGGAATCGTTTTACGGACTCCACACTGCAAGAGAGACAAACTCCACTCGTAAATGGTGAATAAAAGGATATGGAGTAAATGCACATGAGACAA